>RJWM01030286.1:0-23563 GCA_004363535.1 Dasyprocta punctata
CTGCCTAGATGCCAGGATCCTGGAGCTTCTGAACTCCATCCAACCAGGCACAGGGTCCAGGCACAGTTGCCACAACCTAGGTGTGCATCTCTGCTAGCCACCTCAGTTGCAGAGGTTATGAACTCCACCCAGCCTGGTTCTATTCCATGGGAAAATGCTCCAGAGGTGTGCCCCTGCTAGCTGCAAGGAGTATACAAGTACTGCAAGCCCAGAGTCTCAGAGCAACCCAACAAAGTACATAAGGGGAACACACAACCAGCCCCACAGGCCACAGAGAACAGGATTCAGGCACCATGGTTTGGGGCTGCCCCACAGCTAGCCATGGGGATATTGGAGAATTGAAGCTCTACCTAGTGCAGCATTCCAGTGCAATCCATCTAGATGATGCCTGGCCAAGCACACAGGTCCCAGAGGGAAATGACAAAATGAAAGAGCAAGATGCAGTCTTACTCCCCCAGCCCACTGAGAACAAACCCAAGAGACACTTAAATGGAAGGCACTAGAAATCACACAACTGAACTTTCTGAAATTATAACAACTACAGTAAAGAAACATGAAGCTATACAGGAAATCAGATCAGAAATACTCTCTCAAGAAAAAATGAAATGACGAACATGAAAGAAGTACTGTGTGTCTGTAAAGAGGATCAAGATAAAAAATAGAAAACAAGAAAATAATGGAAACTTTGAATGAACAATATAAGACAGACTTAGAATGTATGAAATAGATTAAAAGGGAAATTCCAGAAATTTTTAAACTTGACAAAGGCACTTGAATGAAGTTAATGATAGACTCTCAGACCTTGAAGACAGAATGGAAGCTAATGATAATGAAAGAAAAGATCTCTTCAAAATACAAGGAACGAGGAAACAACAATTCAATAGCTGCAAGATGATGTCAAGAGAAACAATATAAGGCTGATTAAGTGTAATGAAAAAGCAGGACTCAATATGAATGACTTGTGAAGATTATTTACAGAAATAATAGAAGAAAAATTTCCAAACAAGGAAATAGAATCTGAAATACACATAAATGAGGCACAAACAACCCCAATTAGCCATCACCAAATAAATCTTCACCCAGACATATAATTAGAATATCAGAAATTCAACAAAAGAGCAGAATGCTAAAAACTGTCAGAGAAAAGAAGCAAATCACCTATGAAGGAAAGCCTATCAGCATCATGGCAGACTTCTCAACACAAAGCTTCAAGTCAAGAAGAACTTGGAGTGAAGTATTTCAAATCCTGTAAGAAAACAACTTTCAACCCAGATTGATGTATCCTGCAAAACTATCTTAAAAAATTGATGGAAGAATAAGAGACTTCCAAGACAAAGAGCAACTGAAGAAATTTATGGCCACCAAACCAACACTACAAAGAGTACTGAAAGACATTATAGAAAGACACAAAGATAAGTAAAATTCCAAGAACAGCAGCAAAAGGAAACCACTAAGCAGGGCAAATAATTATACGGAAAAAGTAGAGCACCAACAGAAAGAAAATAT
Source organism: Dasyprocta punctata (assembly GCA_004363535.1). Classification (NCBI taxonomy): domain Eukaryota; kingdom Metazoa; phylum Chordata; class Mammalia; order Rodentia; family Dasyproctidae; genus Dasyprocta; species Dasyprocta punctata. Next base: position 1,507 of record RJWM01030286.1, read on the forward strand.
GACAGTGATTACTCAGAACAAATCTATGTGAGAACTATATTGTCATATTCCTCCACATCAGTGGACATCATACATGCTTTTTCTTTTGTAGGTTCCTCTGTCAACATGAGTACACAATCTGGGAACTCACAAACACACAACCTAAACCACTGGGGCAATGCTCAAACTGCAGACAGCCATGGAAATTTATCCTGGTGTCTGACCTTCCCAGTAATTTTCTTCCACATCTTAATGGCTACATGAGGATTGAGCATCCCCTCTGATGGCCAACGCATGTTTAAAAAGGGCCACTCCAGTTCAAGCAAAGTTTGAAGCATTCCCTGCTTCATCTTAATCCCATAGTCACCTTTAAATGTATCAAAATTCTGAAGTATGAAGTGTAGGATAGTTAGCTTACTGCCAGTGGGGCCGAAGTTATAACAAAAACACAGAGCAATAGTCTACCTTGGCAAGTACTTCCTCTCACACTCAGCAAGAAACATGAACAGGACTCCAAGGCTAGCAAAGTTAGAGAAAATGGTGATCTCCATGATGTCATATGGCAGACAGGCTAGATCTCGTGAAGCTTCCAATTGTAGGACCACCAAGAGCAAGAACAGTAAGAGCAGACTAACCATCAATGCTATGAGCAGGGAGATGGATTTGATTGTGATCTAAAATTATGGGCACCTCTCAGAAACAATTCAAACTTACAGAGAGAAAAGCAACCACAGGGATAGGGTATTTCTCCAGACTGAAAATCTGAAACAAAATCAGAGACAAACTCTCACCAAAAGCTGCATCACACTGAGCCTTAACAATTACCATGTCTGGTGTCTGGGCTTTAACATATTCAGTAAGTGCTAGCTCAAAGAAGCTAGTTCCTAGATGAGTCCAAAGCAACATATAAGCAAATTTATAAGTGCTGACCTTGATCAAGAGTCAGGGTTCAGTTTGTCTGTCTTGCAGCTGTGGCATCATACGTCATGGTCATCTCAGGTGCCCAGCTGATATCAGCCAGGGCACCCTTCCACCTGAAGACAGATTCTTAAGGCAACAAGGCCCAGGGTCTCCTCAATAAAGAGTCCTTGCCATGACAGAATCTCACTGAGGCCTACAAACTGTTATGGCTAAATTGTGAAAAACACTCATCAGAGGGCAAGATTTGAGAAACAAGCTTTACTACAAGCTGATGGATGACAGAAAAGCAAGGAGATGAAGCTGTCAACCTCATGTCTTTATTCTCCAGTGCTTTTATACGGTTTTATAGGTTAACAGGTTTCTCAATTACTATTGTAATACAATAGCAAAGATACTGCATCACGTGATTTTATATAAAACTGCACAGGAATGTCATGAGACCCCTTTCTAAGCATTCAGTTTGTTTGTCACCCAGGATGTGGCCTTAATGTTATCCCATCATTATGTGCTAAAATTGCCTTTTTTTAATCTAACTACTTGTTCCTCCTTTTGTGGGGATATGGTTAACTAGATGGGAGGGAAACTTTTGGGACAGAGGTCATGTACAAGCTAAAATTGAATAAGAAAACAAAAGGACAAAACAAAATGGAGTCACATTAGCCATGTGGAGTCTACAATCCCAGGAACTTGAAGCAGTGAGTACAGGCATGCATACAAACAATGTCTACCCTTTGTGGCTAATGAATACCCCGACTTTCTTGAGATAAACTGCAAGCTTCTATGAGTGACTCTATTGTGCTATGGGCTCAATACTGAAGATTCCCCACACAGTCATTTGTTTATTTGCTCAGAGCCTGATAAAAACAAAAAGATTGGGGAAGGAAGTTCTCTGGTTACTTAAGCCTAGCATGTGATCATGAAAACTTTTGCTGGGCTGCAATATTCTTTCTTTGAAATGGAGGCTGTGAGGTGGAGGACCTTATGTCTCATGTTTCTATTGTGTGGCCTGACTATGCTGTGCTACTGGGATCCTGCCAGGTATTTGGAAACTTTTTCAGATAATCATAACAGGAAGAAACATCTCAGTCTATCGTATTAGTGCAACAGAGATAAATGGGGAAGTGAAGTTTGGAGAGAACATAAAAAAATAGAGAGAAGAGGGAGTAAACATTAAATGAAATGAAGTGGAAAATAAAGGAAAATTGAGTCTGACTTATGCCTAACAAAAAAGCTATTTGAGCAAACCCTTTGAAACAACCTTCAGTATGGGACAATGACAGGTGACTTTATAAGACAATACAGAAGAAGAATCAATAATTTACATTATTCTTAGCATGTACATGACCACGCTAGAAAATGAAGGTGAGAGAAAAAATGAAGTTCTCTAATTGATTTAGAGTCTGAATTGATAAGATTATTCATCCACTTCAGTTTCATCTACAGAGGCTTTGTAGTAGTTTAGGAAGCTGAGATCTACTCCTCTGTGAAGTGTTTCTGAAAGCTTCAGAAGTTGACTAGTATTTGAATCAATCTGCACATTGATATATTCTGTTCAATAAAATGACTGGGAGAGTCACATAATGCTTCAAGATTTCCTCTCATTCTTCCTTGCATGAAGAGATCTGCTAAATTCCAGGATAAACTCTTTTGGAAATAGCTAGCTGATGGTGTAGCCTGGGTTGTAGGTTTAGTTGGTTTCAAGTAGATCAGAGGTGAGGTGGGCACAATGGATTTGCTCTAGCACTGGACTTTCTGTTTTACTTGCATGATCTCCTCTAATTTAAGATCCTTACTTCCACAAAACAAGCTGCAGCTCTTTCTGTATGCTTTTATAATGACACTAACAATGTTTAGCATGGCCTGTCAGCTGTGCTATCTGCCACTGCTATTCTACCAATCAGCACCACAGAGTATGTTTTACAGCTCACATTTTTGTCTTTAAGAGCCAGGAGTTGAGATGTGCCTCCAACTCCAATAACTTTATTTTGCAATGTAATAGTTATCTTTATCTAATTTTATGGCAGTCATTAGGGGAAAAATAATAATTAGAGTTTTTTCTAGTTATTCATCTTGAAATTGCAAAAAAGTCAAGGATTTCCATGCCTAGACAAATAATGTTACTCAAGATGGTGTCCTACTTCAATCAAATCTAGGGAACTCCTAAGATTTTTTCCATCCTAATCAGGCCCAAATCTTTCAGGTTAGGGTACACCTTGTATTTGTTTTGTTTAAATAGGTCTAATTCAATCTCCTTTCTGCATGAGATTTTTCTCATCTGAAACAGAAACAGCACACATAGGATAGTAATTTTCTTTATAAAATTGGATGGAGTGAGAAATTCTGTCCTTTTCTGAGTGACCTGTCATTCATCATGTGATGTTTCTATTAATTAATTAGTTTGCATAATTAAAAAAGTACATCTGTATCTTACTTTGTTCATATCCAGTATGTAAATCCATAATTTTCACTAACCCCAATTTCTACATAGACTTCATACATATTACCTTCAAAAGAACTCTCTGATGCACTCAGATTCTATTTTTCATCAAAGAATGCATAGTTCATATAGGACAAAAATAAAGTGATACCAAGAAAAGAAGCAATAATCATCATTAATTTCATGTATTCACTAGATTTTGAGGCATGCTGTAGATTTGTTATGTCTTCCATTGATATGAAGAACTTTAGGAATCCTGTGACTTGTGGCTAGTAAGTGTTACTCAACTTCTTAGCCACATTGAGTGCACAGTGAATACTCAAAAACCATGCTGCATTTAAATGATATTGTAAAAAATTGTAGTGTTAGTACAAGAGTTCATATTGAATACTTGTCATTATAGTTCATGTTCTCTTCACATAAAAATCTTTGAAATTAGAGAATGTATTAAGTGTTGCAATGAAACTTACTTTTCCACTCATTCTTAAGCCTTAAGTAGAAATTATGCCACATTCTAAGCAGACATATAAGACTAGAGGCAAAAAGAGACATGTGAGTAAACATGATCTTTTCATCATAATTTATTCATATTCATGTTATTAGAAATGTGTTTTCCAGCAATGACACTTACAATCCTCTCACCCACACATACAAAATGTACAGTGTGTCAATATTCATGATTTACAATGTGCTTAAAAAGTAGCTTAGAAAAGGGGCATCACTTATAGACATACCCAAACTTGTACTCATAAAAGAAATTCCCTAAAATATATGCATTTTAGTTGCTGTCATCAGATTCTCATTTACAGAGACCTTCTGATAAGTGTATACATAGAAAAAACTTAGTGTGACACTAAGAAATTATGTGAAAGTAGTTTTCCAAAGGTGATATTCTTATTTGACATTGAACAAATTTTACATCTGTAGTTTTGAAAATAGTGAGTTTTTAATTTTTACACTAAAATTTATCTTTAAACCACAGTTTACTTAAAAATCATAAATAAAAAATAAATGATTATCATATTTGTGATAAAATTAGACATTAAAATTCTAATACTGCTAAGTCTTGAAACCATGTGAGGGGTCTGGAATCTACACTATGTGACTGCTATTCAGTTGTATCTTTCAACTGTATAGTACCCAATACTCATTAGTTGAAACCACATGTGATTTTATACATGTAGCACACACTAACTGATCACACCATTGGAGCTTCTTCATGTGTGATTTTAAGAACAAAATAATATAGTCATAAAATGACTTTTACACAGCTTTCTCCATAACACATTTATTAATGGATATTGGAAATATTGAGCCATTCAGCTACCACAGTTTGCTTAATTATTTTCAGTCACCAGGAATCATCTTAGGGTCTATGGTAAGAACTGAAGATAAAGACATGCATGGTAGTACCTACCTGTGATCCTAGATCTATGGAGTCTAAGAGCAGAGAATCACTGTTAACTTGCGTTCCTCCTGACCTATAAAGTGAGTCTAGCCTAACCTGAACTGAACTGTAAGGCCCTGTCTCAAAAAGACAAAAAATAAAAATATAAAAGAATAGAAAACAGATAGATAGATAGATAGACAGATAGATAGATAGATAGATAGATAGATAGATAGATAGATAGACAGACAGAGTGTGTAATTTTTTTTTTTTTTTTGTGGCACCGGGGATTGAACTCACAACCTCGCGCCTGCCAGGGCAGGCGCTTAAGGCACTGAGCCAAACTCCCGGCCCTCAGAGTGTGTAATTTAAAAGGTAAGTTTATAATGGTTACGAGCAGTGTCAAGTTGGAAGAATGCAAAAATGTCATTGGAACACTGCAGAGCTGGGGGAATCCACCCAAAACTAAAAAACCTGGAGTTTTCTTGCATATTTCAGTGGAATTCCTGTCATAAATCTGAATTTTATGCATTGAAAGCCTGAAAAGTGCACTGGAAGGTTGAAGACTGTGGTGAGAGCCTTGAAATTAATTCATAAGGGAAATGGTAAAGACTGAAGCATCTCTGAAGCAGTAAATATCAGACTTTCTTCTTTTACTTTTTATTCAACCCAAGGTACAATTCTATTGCTTGGTACAACTCATATTCAGTGTGTCTTCTTTCAACTGACAGAAAGTCACTCATGCAGACACAACCAGAATTGTGCTAAGTCCATTTACTCCCCATTTCATTTTCAAATTGACACAAGTCACTGCTTCAATCAACCCTTTGTCAAACTGACACCAAAACCCATTTTCTTCAATCATATTTAATCTCTAGATATAATACCATAATATTATTTTGTCTCACATGGTGCAACAAATGGAATTAACTGCAAACAAATGGAATTACACTAATTCACTTCTTAGAAGGTGAATTTTCCTTTTATTATGCTTACTCTTAATATTTCATAAGGTAAACATTATCATATAGGTCTAATGATACTTAGGATTTAATATTACCTATGAACATTTTGTTCCAAACAAAAAATAATACCTGCCAAAGATACATATATATATATATATATATATACATATATATATACATATATATATATATATATATATATATATATATATATATACATATATATGCTTACTTCTGTAACATCACATAGTCAGAGCTGATATTTAAAGCTCCTTTATTCTACTATACATTGTATATTCCCTTGACCTTAAAAAGCACTGCAGCATGTCTTGGTTCTTTTTGTGGTGTGGTAAATCAGAAATTCTTTCATGAATCTTCTGGATAATTTTTCATTTTGACTGGATTGTATAACTGAAGTCTAAGAACTGACATTAAAACATAATTGGGTAGTTTTTATGGTTTGTATCTAAATGTCACCCCAGAGTCTCATACAGTCATGGGCAGGCTTATAGAATATGTAGCTGATTCATGGTCCAATGCTGGGATTGTGGGTGTGAGTGCTACAACTGCCCTAGAGTGAGTAGCATACTTACAATATCATGGAAACAGTGTCTTCTCTCAAGCTTCTCTGCCACGGTCCAGCCGGGCTAGGTCCACAGAGTCCCCAAAGTTGGGCTGAGCGTCGGCGCGTGGAGAACAGACACACAAACAGCTCAGAGATTGCGTGAATCTGCTTCATTTATTGCTACTCTCTACTACTACTGTTACTAATACAATTACATACTCTACTAACTCTCACAGAATAATTTTTATCCCTTTTTGCAAGGGCTGAAGGTTTAGATAACAAAAATGAGATCAACAGGTGTTTCTATGGTTACATGATTTATCAGCATACATGATTTGTTAACACAGGCAGAAAGTTTATACTTAATTAAAGACCTTGAAGTATATTTTGGCTACTAATAAATTACTGATTAATTCTCAATTAGTTGAATCGTTTCTATATTTATCTATGGGAAAAAATCTTAATAATTGCTTTAAAGTATCAATCTATATTTAAGGAGGTTTAATGTACTATAGAGGGTAAAATTGTTCTAAATGTTTTATTATAGTAGCCTAGCTAAAAGCCTGCAAAGCACAAAACTATATTCAGCCACGGTTTGGCCCCCCTATTTCCTTGCAGTGTTCTCACAGCTGCAAGAATGTATTATCTACCTTGCTTCTCTCAAAAGACAAAACATAGTAGCAAGTCAGCTCCTCTGCATAGAGGTTCCCAGACAGTCCCAGCTGATTATTATTATTATCGTTAAAAGCTCTCAAACTTCTATTCTGGCCTTGGCCTTGTCGGTCTGAGTTGGTATCAGACCACTACACCATTAATAATAGAAAAACATTTTATTAACTATCCTTTTGTTCTTAGGGAGTCTGTACTTTGTTTACTGATTTTATGCATGGGAAGGAAAGAAGTGAAATTTTTTGAACTGGATCAGAGCACAAGTTAACACAGTAGTTCCTAAGGAATATTAACCCATTCCCACAAAGCCAATTTTTATGCTGCGGCCTTTTCTTAGGAAATGTCCTCCTTCCATGTTTGGACTTTGTCAGCAGAACATGGGTCTCTCTTTCCTCCTATGTTTGGACTTTGTCAACAGAACATGAGCCTCTCTTTCCTTCCATGTTTGGACTTTGTCAGCAGAACATGGCTAGAAAAGGACGCGGCACTTCTCCCTTCTTCCTCTTGTTCTTTTACTGTCTTCCACTGCCATGAACTGCTGCTTCTCTGTCACATCACTCTGACTTGGAGCCAGCTAAGTATGGATTGAAATGTCCACAAACTATGAGCTAAATAAACTTTTCTTCCTTTAAAATTGGGTGCCAGGTAATTTGTACCAGCAGTGAGAGAAAAGTAACCAAGACAGTAGTGCAAGGAGGCATAGTGAGAGACCTTCTACTCTCCACAAATATTCTTTATTCCTTCACTGTAGAGCAATGGTCCAATTTTTCCTTGATAGTCTGAACCAGTCACACCTGCCAACACAAGAACTCACTTTTTAATGTGTTTATTCATAAGCATGAAAAGCCCAAAATTACCATGGTAAAAGTTTGGCTAAATGAAGACAATAAGACAGGTATCATGCAGTCAACAATTTTGAATTATCCCACCTGATGTAGTATGTGGTCATTGGAAGCATACCTTGTCAATCCCTTATATATCATATGATGTTTCTTGACTCAAGAGATTCAAAAGTCTTTGGAACTACATTGTAGGATTTTGGAATATTTTAGAGATGCCTCCTAGAGAAACACTCCTATAATGCTGTAAGCTGAGCTTGATAAGAGATTCTGGTCAGAGATCAGAGGACTATAGTGTTGACAGTAGCAAGCAAAACTAGGCTCAAAAGGTGTCTGTTCAAAATAAGGATACTTTGGCATGTATGCTGTAGATGATGTTACCCCCGGCAAAAAAATTTTGTCTCACTTTTGCTTTTTCCCAGATGCTTTTCAGGAGACTGAGATTAAGTAGAGTGAATTAATTAATGGGCATAGAAAATTTGCAAGGTAGTCAAATATTTAGGTTGTGATTTGGTTATTACTGGGGGCTTTTACCTAGTTCTAGTTTGAGATTCAAGAGCAGCTTGAGATTTGAGCCACATGCAGGATATAAGAACTGAAATGTAGGAAAGGCTTCTACTCAGATTGCAGAATGCTGTGAGGCCTGGTTGTGTGCCCTAAAAGAGCAGTGTGTGAAGCCATGATGGTTAAACTGAAAGTATAGTAAAGACACAAAAAAAATTATAGAAGTCAGGAAAGTGGAATGTCTGAGAAAAGACACAAGTAGTTTGAAAAGCTAATGAAAGAGAGATGTCATGTACACTGCAGTGACTTCTGGTACCATAGGAGTAAGTCCACCCAAAATCTTTGATTTCTATTCATCACAGATGCTGGACATGGAACTATGGAATTAATGATGGCTCTGCTGGATTTAGGATTTTCTTAATCAAATTTCTTTCTATTTGGCTATTTTTCTTTCTTGGAATGGAAACATTCAACCCGTACTGTTTTATGTTGACAGTATTTAACTTCTTGCAATACTTACAAGAGTCTGAATGGCATTAAAGAAAAGGACATTGGAAGTAAAGAGAATTTCAGTTGTTAGATTTTTGTCCACATTTTTCACTAATCTCATGGACCTTTTACAAAATGGTTTCATGTGTAGTTCTACAAAAGATGCTTTAAAATTGAATTACACCTAGCATTTTGCATTGTAGCTTTGCATGACAACCATTGTGTAAGTTGGCTTTGTCAGTTGGTAAATGCTGAAGCATTTTTCAGCACAATATGAAGTTCTCAGATTCTGAAAAATATGTGTAAGTCATAGAGAATTAGTAATGGTCATTGTTCAACAGAGCAGCTTGTAGATTACCTCACTTATTTCTACTTCAAAATGAGAATTATGTGACTCTTCTGTTGCAGCCACATCTTAAAAGTATTTAAGCAGCATGGTTGAATGAGTATTCTCAGAGGATCCCTATCTTCCTGTATCATATATTGATCCCAGAATTTTGGGTGACACTTAGATTTTTCTTTGTATTCCCCATATATATAATATCCTAGAGATACAGAATATGTGTCTGTAATGAATTTTGCCAAAATACTTAAAAATGAAGAACTTTCTGATTTTTGGTTTAGTTATAAGACATTCAAACAAGAGGCATTAAGTTAAGGTTTTCAACTGAAAATTTATATTCAGCATTTCAGCCGCCTTCAGGATATTGTGTATAAGCAAAATTTGTTTTGGTTTATTATTATTTTTTGTTTTTTTGAGACAGGGTCTCCCTATGTAATTCAGGCTGGCCTTGAGCTAACTTTGTAGCCAAGACTGGTCTCAAACTTGCAATGATCCTCTTGTGTGAGCCTTCCAAGAGCTAGGATTACAGGCATGCCCCAAAACATTTGGCTATAAACTAACTTTGTATCTACTTACAAGAAAATGCCTTTGATATATACACACCCACAGTACTCCTGGTTGTGTTATCTATGCATCATATAAGGAATATTTTACATACTGATTTTGTAACTGGAAAATCACAGAATGAGCTCATGAGACATCTTTCTGTGGTGATTATATTCAGAAAATACACATTCTTTTCCATCATATGTGTTGGTAATTGTTCCTGACCTGTTTCCATCTTGAAGGAACAATACTGTAAATCATGATTTATTCTAGTTACATCCAAATTTTATTAGATTCCAGTGTATACAACACACAGTCTGCCAATAATCTCTGATTTAGAAAGGTCAGAGATGTTTTTAGCCTTTTTGACAAGATGAGATGAGAATGATAAGAGTGAAATGTTCTGCTCATTAGTTCATGGATATTACTTCAGTTATCCTTGTTTATGAACCCATTTGCAATAAATGTGAATGACTATATGAATACATAGAAAAGAAGTTAAAAATAGGAATAGATAGAAATCCTGTTGTATATAAACATTGCATTCATATGGAAGAGAGTATAAATAGTGACCTTCCCAGGTCCTCTCATTGTCATCATTTTTATGCATCTCCTTGTCCAGAGGCAAAAAATGAATGCATTTTTAATCAAATGCAAAAGGAGCAGATGAGTAAAAGCAATCAAGAAATTCTTAGCCTTTCATGTTCAGCATTCTTAGTAGCACAGTAGGAATTATGAGTTACACATTCACTTTTAAGTTTTATCTTTAGTAGGATGTCATTATATGTAATGATAATTAAGGTCATGGGAGAATTTATGAAATAAATTACCTTATAGGATATCCAGTTTCGTTTCAGCATAGATTTTCATTGGTGATATTGAAAATAGTGATCAGTTCAGCTTCAATATTTAGACTTATTTTCAATCACAATGGGCATAGTACACATAGGCTAATTATAGATCTGGTACTCAGGAAAATATGTAAGAACTGTTTTCATTCAAAAGTGCCTAATACACTCAAAACCTTTTTCGACTGTTCATTCATACAAAGAAATTTGAAAATCTTCAGATGTGCAGATTCTAAATATAGACTCACATTTAGGCAGGTTACATTTATCATCAATAGCCAAAGTACAGGTTTTGGAACAAAGGAATGGTAACAGTTTGCTACTGAGAATAGGTGAAACACTTGTGATCATGTTGCATGCTACATTCATAAGAAGTAAGTGGTGTAGAATGAACTTTTCTACTTATCAAATAAGAATTTTCATTTCAATGAGAGTCACTGAAGTATTTCTATGGGCAAAATATCAGATGTTCAAAAAATTTCAAAGACCAATATAAAATGGAGTCATACCAATAAATTTATCTCTTTGCACCTGCATCAATATAATAGATATCTGAAATGTCGAAATTTTCAGAGGCAACACTCAAAAGCAATATTTCTTCTTTATTTGTGTACTATCCAAGGTGATTGAAAATGTGTTTACAAATGCAGGATAAAAGTAAACATGAACTCAATTCAGAGGACCCCAGGTGGATCTGCAAGAGCACAGGTGACACCTCCCTCCATCTGGAGGGCACCAGGTGGGGCTGTGAGAGTGCTGGTGGCTCCACCATTCATCCAGATGATCCTGACAGGTCCATGAGAGGATAGGTGACATCTCCTTCCATCCAGAGGTCCCTGGGTACACCTGTGAGTGTGCTAGTGATCCTTTCCTCAGTCCAGAGTGCCACAGGCAGACCTAAAAGAGCATTGGTGACCACTCTCTCCACCTGGAAAATGCCAGTAGCCCTGCAAGAGTACAGGTGACACCTCCCTCAATCGAGTGGGATTCAAGGCACTGTGAGACACTCAGTGATATTGTAGGACACAAAATAAGGCACATACCATGTACAGGTGGGTTTGGTGTCTTGTAAAATACTGAAGCAGAAGTAACACTATGAGCAATGGGTCAGTTCAAACCAGTATTCCAAGGCTAAGAATCCAGGACTGACCAACTGGCCCAGCAGGAGGAATTCAGGTGATGTATTGCATCCCTGCACTCTGGGACCCAGTGACTAAGTGAATGTTAGCCACCAAGTAGGACACTTTCTAAGCAACACATGATAGATGGGTGAGATGATCAAAATGGAAAAGACTGGAATATGAACCAAGAAGAGAAAATGAAAAGAAGGAAAAGCATAACACAGTTTCAGACCTCCAGCCCATTTAGAACAAATTCAGGAGACATTGACATAGAATAAATTAGAAGAAACAGGCCTGAAATTTCTGAAAAGATAACAAGTGAACTAAAAAGTCAAATCCATTGGGCTATAGAGGAAATCATATCATAAATAATCTCTCAGGTAAAATAAAAAGATATGATAACTATAATGAAGGAATTGCTCAGTGTATCTAAAGAAGACATAGATTAAAAAATAGATGGAGCATTGCAAAATGATGGAAACTTGGAATGAACAACACAAAAAAGAAATAGAATGCATGAAACAGGTTGAAATAGATATCAGGAAATTAAAAATTCCACTGAAAGCTGACAAAATTGCTTAAAAAATTTGAAGGTATACTTTCGGGTCTTGAAGAAAGGACCATGGTTAGAGATCACAAAAGGAAAGATCACACAAAAATAATAAAGGACAATAAACTAACAATTTGACAGTTCCAAGATAATGCAAACAAAAATAATATAATCTTGATAGGTATAAGTGAAAAAGCAGGAATCAACACAAATAATGTAAAAGAAAATTATTTGAAGAACTAATTGAAGAAAATTTCCCAAGATTGAGAACATATCACATGCAGATAAGTGGTGCAGGTAGACCTCAAAAGAGTCATAAACAAAATAAAGCTTTATCCAGACATATAGTCAAGATTCCAAAACTTCAGGACAAAAATACAATATTAAAAGCTTACTAGAGAAAATTAACAAATTGTTTATAAAGGAAAACCCGTTAGAATTATGGCTGACATCTCAACAAAAAAACTCCAGTCAAAAAAAAGAGTGAAAAAAATTTTGCAAACCTTAAAAGAAAACAACTTCCAACCCAACTTGATGTATGCTGCAAACCTATCATTCAAAATAAATGGAGCAATATATCACTGTGAAAAAGAGAAAGTGAAGAAATTAATGACCATGAAATCATACTCATCAACAGGACTAAGAAAAAAATGTTCTAGATAGAGATAACAATGGCCAAACTTCTAAGAACAATAATGGAAACAAAAACACCAAGGGAAGGCAAGCAATTAAACAGGGAAAAAGCAGAAACAAGCAACAGGAAAATAACATGAGAAAGATAAGCCAATACATATCAGCTAAACCATCAGTACAAATGTCATTAATTCACCCAACAAAAGAATTCGGTTGAGAAAATAGATTAAGCAACAAGATTCAGCAATATGCTATATATAAAAAGCAATTTTAACTCAAAAAGAAAGTCAAAGATTGGAAAACAATACTTCATGCAACAGGAACACACTGAAAAATGTAGGGTTAGGTATTCTCTTTGAAGACAATGTAAACAGCAAACCAAAAATGATCTCGACATACAGGACATTGCATACTCGTTAGGGGAAAACTTCAAGAGGGAGAGATAACAATCATAAACCTGTGTGCACTAAATAGGAGACACTGCAGCTAAGTAAGCCAAACATTAATAAATATGAGCATCCAAAAAGCAATAATACAAATGTAACAGGGGAACTTAATGATTCATTGTGAAAAACAGACAGATTAACTACTCAAAAAGTTGACAAAGAAATAACATAATTGACTCAAACATGTAAACAAATGGATTTAGTTGTCATTTGCATAACATTTCATCCAAAAACATCAGACTATACATGCTTCTCAGCAGCACTCGGACATTATCTAAAATGGACCATATACTAGCCCATAAGACATGCTTAAGTAAATGCAATGGAATTGTAATTATCCCATGCATATTGTCCAATAATAGTGCACTGAAATTGGTAATTAATAACAAAAGAAACTGCAAATGCTCCATAAACAAATGAAAATTAAATAACACCCTACTGAACAACTAATGGGTCACAAATGAAATTAAAGAAGAAATTAATCAATACCTACAATCAAAAGAAAATTCAAATACAGTGTACCTAAACCTGTGGGATGCAATAAAAGCAGCCCTAAGAAGGAAATTTATAGCAGTGAATTCTCACAGCAGGAAAAATGAATGAACCCAAATAAACAACCTAATACTGAAACTCCAACTTCTAGAAAAAGAAGAGGAAATGGAACTCAAAATGCATAGTGGAAATTAAAGAGATCAAAGCAGAAATTAGCACTATTGAGACTAAGAAAAAATAGAAAGAATTAATGAATTGAAGAGTTGATTCTTTTAAAGAATAGACAGACTTGATAAATCCCTAGTCAAACTTACCAAGAAAAGGAAAGGAAAAAAAAAACTCTAATTCATGCAATCAAGAATGAAAAGGACAAAATCACTACAGATTTTGTGAAAATTCAAAGATCATCAATATCTACTTTGAAATCCTTTATGAGTACTGGAAAGAAAACATAAGAAATGGACAGATTCCTAGATACATATGATTTACTAAATCTGAATCAAGAAGATATAAAACTTTTGAATAACTCAATGTCAGTTAACGAAATTGAAAACTCAGTTAAAAACTTAACAACAAAGAAAACCCCAGATCCTGATTGATTCATAGCTGAAGTCTACAAGAAACTTAGAAAAGATTTAATGTACATATCCTCAAACTCTTTAATAAAATTGAAATGGAAGCAATTCTCTCTGACTTATCCCTGGAAGCAAGAAATACACTTATAGTAAAATGAGACAAAGATCCAACCAAAAAAGGGAACTACAGGTCAACTCCCTAGTGAGCATAGATGTAAAAATCTTCAAATAAGTACTAGAAAACAGAATTTGGTGAATCATTAAGATTATAAACCATGACAATGTGGGACTCATCCCAGGCATTCAGAAATGGCTCAATATATGCAAACCAATAAATGCAATACAGCATTATCAACAGAGCCTAAGTGAAAAAGTCACATGATTGGGGCCAGGGATTTAGCTCAGTGGTTTAAGTGCCTGCCTGGCAAGCACAAGATCATGAGTTCAAGCTCCAGTACCAAAATATAAATAAATGAATGAATCACATGGTCATTTTAATAGATGCAGAAAAAGTTTTTGATAAGAGTTCAGCATTCATTCATGATAAAAAAACCAGAAAATCAGGATAGGTGGTCTGTATATCAATCTGATAAAAGTCATTTATGATAAAGCAATAATCAACACCATTCTAATAGACAAAAATTGAAAGCTTCCACTCTAAAATCAAGAGCAAGATAAGGACGTCCAGTATCACCATTACAATTCAATATAGTTTTGGAAAGGTTATCCAGAGAAATTAGACAAGAGAGAGAAATAAAAGGAGTAAGAAAAGGAAAAGAAGAAAATAAATTATTATTATTTGTGAATGACATATACTCTTCATGGAAGACCTCCAAAAACTCCACCAAAAGACTACTGGAGTTAATAATCAAGTTCAGCAGCATAGTTTAATACAAAGTCAATACTCAAAACTCAATAGCATTCCTGTATAAAAAATGCTAAGAGAGAAATTTTGAAATAATACTTTTCATAATAGCATCTCAAATTGAAATTTTTAGAAATCAGACAAAGTATGTAAAAATTTATACATTGAATAGTAAGTACTCCGAAAAAGGTGATTGAAGAGAGTGCCATAAAACATGAAGCAATCCCTTGCTCATGGGTATTAAGAACTGACATTGTGGGAATGGTCTTAGTCCCAAAATTGTTATACAGTCTTACAACAATACCAATCAAAATACCATTAGCATACTTTGTAGATCTAGAGAAAACATTCCTAAATTTATCTAAAAACAGAAGAGAGCTGTGATATCAAAGACAGTACTGGACAACAAAGGTGAGGCATGGGCCATCACATTTCCTTACTTTAAATTATACTGCAAAGTTACTATGATCAAATCAGCATGTTGCTGGCAAAATAAAGCAGACCTGAACAACTATGCATTTTGGTTCACTGTGATGATCTAAATTTAGTGACTGAAATGTGTTTGTACCACTGATTCAAATTACATCCATGATGAAGTCAATCAAATAATACATATATTGATATCTTTTATTGTAAAAATGTACATTTAAAACTTGCATAACATACTTGTGCTTTTTGAAATAAAATATATGTGTGTATTTAAAAAGACAAAAACCATGCAGACCTGAGGGCCAGTGGACAAGGTGAGAAGATGTCTATATAACTCCAAAGACAGTGTCATCTCATCTTTGACAAAATGACCAAGAATGTACACAGGTAGGTAACAGCATCTTTTATAAATGGTGCTTGAAAAATAGTTTTCCGCAGGCAGAACATTAAAACTAGACACGTCTGATGCCATACAAGAAAACATAGTCGAATGGATTATAGATGTAAACATTAAAAAGAAACACTAAATCTGCTGGAAGACAAATTATGTAGAAATCTTGAAAACATAGGACTAGCAGATAGTTCATGAATAAAACCAAACTATATGGGATGAACTTCAAAGAATCAACAACTGGGATCTCAACATAGAAAAAGTTTTCACACTTCAAAAGAAATCACCAATAGAGAGAAAAACATCCCACAGAATGAGAAATATTTCACTTAACTATGCCTTAGATAAAAGAATTCTATCTAGCAATAAAAAGAAAAGAAAGAAATAAAAGTAAAGAAATAAAAAGTCAGGCCCTTCAAATTCAAAGACCCAATTCAAACATGGCATCAGTTAGGAATATGTGTTTTTCAGATGAAGAAATACAAATGGCAAGTAAATATATGAGAAAATGTCCAATATCATTAGTCAGTTGAGAAATACAAATTAAAACGACACTGAGATTTCATCTCATCCTTGAAGGAATGGCTTTCATCCAGAAATCAACTGTAAAGGCAATTGAGACTTCATCTTGTTTCTTAGATTCCATTTCAGTTTGTAGTTACCAGTTAGGTGTACTCTGTCCCTAATCCTTGAAAATATCAATACCTAGTACTCAAAAATCATAAAAAGAAAGATACAGTTTTAATACACAGTGGTCAAGATAATTCTTGCCTACATCCTGGTTTATTAATGACCCAGGAGTTCAGTAAGGTCATATAACAGTCACGTGAAACTCTAAGTATGATGATAGGATTGCCATGCTAACTGAGGAACTTGCAAATTCCAACAAAGGTGAATGCCATGGTTCCTGGAAAGGTAAAAAAATCTTCTGGAGAACAAAAACCACACAGCTAAGTGAATAAAACTTGCCTGTTTCTCAATTCTCAGACTTCCATTTGTATTTTCTGGATAATTTGACATAAAATTTCTGGAGGCTACAGCCTCCAGAAAGTAAATACTGTCAGTTGAGTGAGGCACTTTGACCTCGTTGCTCCATCAATTGATGCTTGTGTGGCAGGGCGGTCCAGGTGATTTCTTCTGGCCTCCTGGGATGGCTGATGGTCAGGCACCTTGGCTGAAGGTCAAAAACAACTAAGTCTCATCTCCATACCAAAATAAGATCTACATATTTAGTCTTATTTGTTAGGGGCTGGAGGCTCATACAGAGATTAGTGTTTTTGAGCTAGAATTTGTTTTGGAACCAAGGGATCTTGTTTACTAGATGCAGTGTGTTTATTAAAACTTGGTATAATCGAACATTGAGTGAAGCTTGTCTCTGAGTTTGTTCCTAATTTGTGTTTGGAAATGAGGTTTCTGTTTCTGGATTGTCTGCCTGACTGTCTGCCTGACTATGTCTATGTAACCCCTGCAAATGCACCTAAGCTTGTAGCTCACTGTTGAAACTAAAATCCTGCTTGGAGTCCTGATGTTAGTTCTATACCTGCCATTACTAACTGTTGCAGTTCTTTACCAGGAAACTCAGAAGAGCTCAGCTTGTTTGTAGTATATCACATCACACAGTATATCACAGCAACACATCACAGAGGTTGCCATCTTTTCAAGTTTTGCTAGTCTCAGACCTTTGATTGTTTACCTGGGCAAGTGGAGAAGGGAAGACTTACCAATGTAAACTGCTACTTTGTGGGTTTTGTTTGCTCTCCAGTCACAATGGGCTCTGCCAACCATCTTGGAATATACGTTTAAGAATTTTGACAAGTTTAAAAGTGGTGATTATGGGATTAAGATAAAGACAGAAAGTTCCAAACTTTCTGTGAGACAGAGTGTACTACATTTAAGATTATGTGGCCTTCAGAGGTGACACTCAATCTGTAAATAACCAGTAGGGTGTGGAAAGTTGTTTTTGAGAACACAGGGCATCAAGATCACTTTCTATGTATAGATTCCTAGTTATGTGTTGTTTGCACATCACTCATGTGGTTTAAATTTTATGTCTGGGAACTGAATGGGTACTGATGATCCCATGGAAACCTTCTAGTTTAAGCCCCCTGTATTGTCCTCAGCTTATGAGGAGAATGAACTTATCTCTCAACCATTTGGCAATGCCTGCACCCATACTGAGCACCCCAGGGTAAAGGAAAAACCTGTTCTTCCAATGCAGAGCCAGTCACACCCCATGAATGTGGTTCCTGCCAGCAACCCTCCCCAGATTCAGTGGTGAACTCCACCTCTGATGATGAGCAACCCTCAGTTTCAGGTCCTGAGTCTCACCTTCATCAAGGCACACTTGGTACAGCAACAGGATGCCTCATAAGTAGGAATCCTTTATCTGTCAAGGAGGTATCTTTCCTGGCTCCAGTCCATGTTTTGCCTCTCTGGCAAATGGCAGTGCACAGGCTGGGGGAACAGTCCAGTCTATCTTTATGTATGCCCCACTTAGTTATAGTGATTTGTTTAACTGGAAAATTCAGAACTCCCCTTTCTGACACAATTTGGAGCCCTGACTAATCTCATACAGTTAGGGTTTAAGAGACATCACCCCAACTGGAATGATTGTAAGCAATTTTTGTTTACTTTTTTACCTGAGAAGAAATGGAAAAGATCTGATAAGTCGCTGAGGATTATATAAATTCAGCAGGATAAGGGACTGAGCAGAAAACTGTGAATAGGGTAAAATGTGTTATGTTTCTAGAGATACTTAGCTGGGACTCAAATGAAGCCCTTAGAGTACAGAACCTGGATGCTCATAGTGCAGCCTTGATAAAAGGCCTTCATGTGACTGCCCATCATCCCACAAGCTTGCAGAAGGTGGTGGAGGTATGTGAGATTACTGAAGAGAGCCCATTCAGGGCTCTCTTGAGTAACTCCTGGAGGCTTATCAAATGTATACTCTGTTCAACTCCCAGAAGGAAGTAAACACTAGGATAATAAACATGTCTTTTGTCACTCAGTTGGCCCTTAAAATATGCTGCAAACTATGGAAACTAGATGAGTTTGCAGAAATGGCCATAGCACAGTTTTTTAAAATGACTCAGAAAGTTTATAATAACAGAGAGCATAAAAAATGGAAACTTTGGGAGGCACAGACTAAAGTAATGTTAGTAATTTACAGAAAAGAGACTCAGGCAGGGACCAGAGATGAGATAAATGGGGGAAAATGTTCTCAACAAGGAGGGAGACTCATAACCTTAGGCACAAACCATTGTGCCTATTGTAAGAAGATGGGGCATCTTAAATAAGAATGTCCAAATTTGCTACAGAGGGGAAAGAAGGAGGTGTTAGTGATGGAAACACAAGAGGTCTCTGACTGATAGAGTCATGGTTCCCTATCTTTCAGTCCCAGGGAACCCATGTTAACTGCAAATGTCAGGGAAAAACCTGTTAAATTTCTGGTGAACATGGGAGCAGATACATGTGTAGTTAACCACCTGGTAGCCGAACACCTAAGTAGGAAAATGAATGTACAAGAGGTAGCTTGCAGAACCACTACCTATTCTTTCTGTGAGCTATGGCAGGTCCAGCAGAGACAGCAAATAATTATTCATTTGTGCTTTTGCCTAACTGTCCTTTTTCCCTCCTGGGCCAAGACCTTCTTCACAAGCTTCGAGTTCAGATTTCCTTTACCCATTCGGAAACCATTTTGACTGGAGAGAAAACCACATCTGAGACTCATGTTCTCATAGTAACCTTTCCTATGCAGGAAGCATATTGCTTTTTAGAACCAGAGAAGCAGGGAGTAATGACAAAGGCCCTGATCTTCTTCCTTGGACTCAGGATTTTCCTTTGGTTTTGGCAGAGAACACACTCCAGGGTTAGTGACTCATGTGTCCCCAGTTATAGCGGATTTGGTATAATATGCAATGCTAGTCCATCTGAAGCTGTACCCAAAGTCATTGAGGCAAGGAAGGGAATTAAGCCCCATGTACAAAGAGTATTGGGTGCAGGAATATTGTGAGAGTTTCAGTCCCTCTTCCATCTAACTGGAAGCCTGGGGCAATTGGGAATAAACCAATATAGAATTTAAGAGTTGTAAATAACTTAGTTATTACTCTCCACCCTATGGTCCCAAACCTCTGCAACCTGCTTATCTTACTTCCCTCTATTTGAATCTGGCATACTGTGTTTGACTTACTAGATGCTTTCTTCTGTATTTTCATGTCTGTGGGATCACAACACATATTTATATTAGAGTAAGAGAACCCCAAGGGGGGACAAATGTATCAACTAACTGGGTAAGGTTACCAGAATGTTTAAGAATTCTCTGATAATTTTTAGAGAAGATTTATCCAAAATTTAGTAACTTATAGCCAAGAAAATCCTGATATCTCTCTGTTACAGTATGCAGATGACTTTCTTTTAGCTACTGAAACATGTGAACAGTGTCATGTGGGGAGCCATCCTCTGGGGTATGCTGTGCCATGTGTGCCTTGAAATCAGCAGCCTGTATGCAGGAGTCTAAGCCTGGCTAGATTACCCCGCCCTTCGAGTGAGCCAAGATGGCGTCTATTTCCTGTTTCCTGGTTATTCGCAACCCAGCCTCAGACAATGTCTGCCTGGTGACTAATGACGCCAACCAATGAACATGCACCCCCCGAGATGATCTGATTGGAGGATAGAACAGTATTTATGTGGGTTCCCGCCTTGCGGGGAGAGAGAAGCACGGAAGGAGCCGTCTCGGACGGACGCATGTGAGGCTTCTCGGGGCGCACCTCGCCGGGGACGATTAAAAGCTTGCCTACCACTGCCACTGAGTCGTGTGGTTTCCTGCCAGCCGGGACGAGCGCGCGACAACTGGTGGCCCGTACGGGGACTTGATCAACCCTCGTATCGCGGCGTGGTGGGCGGCATCGAGCCCCGGCTTCAGGTACGTGTTTCCAGGTGAGGAACGGGGCTCGCCTGGGACCCTGGGTGGACGCACCTTCAGGGTAGAATCTTAGCGCCTAAATAAGATCAAGAGAGGGTGGGTTACCTTGGGGAAGTCTCAGTACGGGAAATTCAGAGAGCGCCCCGATTGCACGTTCACTACGCGCACTGCTTAAGTTGAAGGACATTATAATAGGCAGAAAGACTATTGAAGACTTTCTCAAACATGTTGATGATATCGCCCCTTGGTTCTGGCGGACAGGATCGCTTACCCTCCCATCTTGGGAGAAGCTGGGGAGAGACATTGCCTTTGCAGGGCACAGAGGGACTATTGACCCAGCTGTCCGCCCCATTTGGGAGATGGTACGCTCGTGCCTCAGAAGCGAATGTAAATTCGGGGCCACGGCGGATCTTAAGCAGGTCCGCGAGGTGCTTGAACAGGCTCGGTCTGTGAGCTCCCGAGAGGGGTCAACACAGGGACAAGACCAAGGGCCGGGTCAAGTGGCGCCCGACGTGGGGGCTTGACCCGTGAGGACGATTCCCGACAGGACCGTTCGTAAAGACAAAGCCTTGGCCAAGGTGTTTCGGGACTCCGTCCCTGTGATCTGCTCAGATGGCCACCTTACGTCTCGCCCGAGTCACGGTAAGTGAACGGCATTCCATTTCCCCTTTCCCTTTCGGCATGGGTCAAGCATTAAGTGAACATCAGTTGTTCGTTAGCGGCCTCAGTAAGACCCTCAAGGTGAGAGGAATTAAGGTTACGACTAAAGATTTATTGCTATATTTTCAGTTTATACGTAAAGTGTGCCCTTGGTTCCCTTTGAAGGACTCCATTGACATTAAACGATGGAAAAGAGTAGGAGATGCCCTTCAAGACTTTTATATGGTTTTTGGTCCCGAAAAGGTTCCGGTGACTGCTTTTGTCTATTGGACTTTAATTTCAGAACTGTTGACTCAACGTCACTCAGATCCCCAAATTGATGAGACGCTTACTCAGGGTGAGGCTGCATTGTGCTCCTCCCGCAATCCTACCCCTAAATCCAGTCCCCCTGGCTCTGTGATTCTTGATATCCTGGAGCCTCCTCAAAATGGTGACTTGCCGCCACTTCCTCTTTCTGAGGCACACGAGGATGCTCAAAATGG
>RJWM01030287.1:0-23551 GCA_004363535.1 Dasyprocta punctata
TTTTTTGCCTTTAAAACATGCTTTGTGTTGGACTAAGTTGAAAAAGCTTTCTCTTTACTCCCGCTCTAGGAATGGCGTGGGACAGGCATGCTGGAAGCTGTGGGGACGAGGGACAAAGCCAGACTAAACACGTGGCCCAAAGCAGTGTCAGGTCGGGAGCTGGGGCTGGGGTGAAATGGAGAAAGTGTCAAATGTGGAGTAAGTCTTTATTATGAAAAAGCAATATGATTTAGGAAACCGATACACAGCCTTCTTTATAATAAAATGGTAAAGCAGATTTCTTAAATAATTACAAAGGGCAGAACTGCTCTTGAGTGGTGCTCCCCTTCCCTGCACACCCACAGTGCCCTGTGCCAAGTTTATAAACAGGCAGGCCCCCATGAGTCCGGGGCTGCAGAACCTGGAGATATCTCCTCTCCCTTTCTCCAGGGCCCTCCTGGGAGACGTAGGATGGAACTGGGTCCCCAAGAACCTCTGCCTTGGAAATATAGCTGGGAAGTCTGTAGAAGACTCCCCAAAGTCTCTGTCTTCTTGTTACGAACAATGTGACCACAAGACTTCAGAATGGGATGAGGTCCTAAGCCCGAGTGTTCCCTGGAGAAGTAAGTGCAATGCCCCAACTTGCCAAGGTCTCCCCGAGTCACTCTCAGTCTAAGGCAGACGGTCACTGATGGATCCAGATAAGGCTGAAGCAGAAGAATGCTGGGTCCGTTGGTAATCAGGTCCTTATTAGTGGCAGTCCAGGGAAGCTGATGCCTCTGGTACTTTCTCCAGGAAGCTCCAGGGCAGGTGACATAGATATCCTGGGTATGAGGGCTTGGTGGCCCACACGACTTGTTTTCTGCAAAACAGAGCTCCTTTTGTGCCCATTGCTGAGCTCAGGGAAGGGGAGTTGAGGACCTCACAACTTTCTCAATTGGCTGGAAGGTGCCTCTAGGTTCCTGGGGTGCCCAGCATGGTGAGTGACTGTGAGTGGCCGGTGAGGTTAGCAGCTTTGGCTCATGAGCAGGTAGGAAGACTCAGACTTCCTGATCTGTGGGTTTTTCCAAGAGACTCATTTCTTTAATATGCTCATGAATGAGGGTGGGGGGAGGAAGGGGAGGAGACTGAGAAACATACTGGGGAGGAGGGCATTACCTGCAAGGCCTGTCCTCAGTCACGAGTGAGGGTGACGGTCATGTCAGCACTAGAGATGGAGAAGGGGGAGGATTGATGTTGCTGGGTGCTGCAGGCTATGAGGAGACCCTCCCAAACTGGACTGACAAGACCAGAACCTGGAAATATGGGGGGAGCAGGGCTACTCTGCCTACGAGCCTGCTGTGACTGTTACGCAAATGCAGAAGCAAGCATCCTGAGTTAGTGTGGATTCAGAACTGAGGTTCTGGCCTCAGAATGAGGCCTTGAACAGACACACCAGGAATTCCATAGCAGCTATGTAACTCTTCTAATTCCACATGCAGGCAGGGCAGAGAGGAGCCACGCAGAGTATCGGAGGGAGGCTAGGCCTTTGGGAATCAGATGCCCGTCCACACATGAGGTTTCAGATGAATGAAAAAGGTGAGGACCCAAGACCTGGAGGACCACATACATCCTGGGTGCATCCTTTACCATCATCCCAAATGAGGCCTTCCAACCCTTCTTAGGTTGGCAGTGAGGAGACCAAGGCCCAGGGAGGGGGAGGGACTAGCCAGAGCAGCACAGCAGGTCAGCGCCAGAGCAGCAGCCTGCCTACCAAGATGGTGTGGCTCTGGGGGGCCCTCCCAGCTGCTTCACCCTGAAGCAGGAGACACCAACTCACTTGTCTTCAGCTACGATGGCCTCGTTCAGCTTTCGGGACAGCTTCTGGAGACGCTGAATTCCTGCCCCCACAGGCTCGAGATCACTGTCAGATTCACTGGATACAAGAAAGCCAGCAGGGGCTTGCTGGGGACCTGTGATAGGATCCCCTGCCAATCCAGCACCAGGACTTGGCCTGTGCATCTAGATGACCCTGGTGAGCTGGGCTGCCTCACCACAGAGTCCTGCTCAGTGAAATGACATCAAGTCCCATGAGGCCAAGGGGATGAGCAGGCAATTTCACTGTTCCTCACCTGCTGCTGAGTGGGACCCAGGCGGGTCTAAGCTTACCTCTTTCTTTTATGGGTGGGGAAACTGAGATCCTGAAGGGTTTTCTCAGATCCTCCACTAGGTCTGGGGGCAGAGCTGGGCCAGAACACAGATGTGACTCAGCTCAGGGTGCCCCTGGCTCCAGGAACGGCAGGAGGTACTTAGAAGCCCTGGGGCCCGGATAGCATTTGCGGGGTCAGAGAAGGGAGATCACGCATGCGCTCAGAAGCACTGGCTCTGGGGGGAGACCCCACAGTACTTGCCTGGGAGAGCAGAGAGGCTCTGTCAAGGAGTAGGGGTTCCGGAAGGCAGCATCCCTCCTCGGCCGCCGTCGGGGGTGAGCACGTGGGCCCACTGGGGCAGAGAGGTGGTGGTATTCCTTCTTCCCAGGGTCTAGGGCAGTTCCACACAGCCGGGTGCTCTTCTGACTTAGGGTGGGAGGTGGGGAGCCACTGCCCTTCTGCACCCCTCTCTTCCTCCTCCTGGCTTTCACCTGAGTTTCCACCAGCCACTTGGTGCCACTCTGGCAGGACTCCTGGATTCTCTGTCATACAACAGGCAAGCTTAGCACAGACAGGACTAAGGGCTCTAGGCATCCCTCCACCTGCCAGCTTCCCATGAATAGTGCCTACGCTTGGTGTTAAGGGTGAGGGGTGTAATGATTCCTTGTGGGACTGCTGTCCAGTGCAGGGACCCAGCTCAGAGTCCCAGGTTGGGACCAGAGCAGTGAGCAGCAGGTGGGTCACTCTAGCTCATAGAGCCTCTGTCCAAATCCAAACGCTCTTCCCATGAAGAGACATCCCAGTGACTCAAGAAGGCCCAGAGAAGAACAGGCCCAGCTCCTGGGTCCCAGATCATTGTCTTGTTTCTGTTCCATGGACCTTCATTCCTGCCCACACCGGTTTTCGGAACTTTTGGGAATGTTCTGATCCTGACCCTGAACTTCTCAGAACTTTTATGACTCTGTTCTCAGAAGACTAAGCCCTAACTCTTGGGCCTTTCAGATCAGTACGGTGACAGTGACTCTTCATATGCTAGACTGTCTGTGCCTCGGCGATCAGAGCTCAGAGGTCGAAGTAAGGCCCCAGTTAAGTAGGATGACTTCTGTGGCTGTGGACCTTTCACTTCTCTGAGCCATGAGGTGGTGAAACCAAGCAAGGGTGCCAGCAAACAAGGCCTAGCATTTGGCTGGGAGACCTCCCCGCGATGGTTTGACAAAGAGCAGCTCTATCCCTGCATCTTCAGGATTCCCAGGAAGACGCCAAGGAGGAACCCTCCCATCTCCACCCGTGCCTCTGGGCAGGGTCATGGGGTTTGCTCACTCCCATGGCTTCTGTCCTTTCCAAGGGTCATCTATCCTCAGCTACAGCTCCAGATTTAAAGACACATCAGCTTGGAAGGCCCGTGGGCACCTCTGTCCCACATAACGATGCCCTTCCTGGGGCATAGTTCCTTGATACCCAGTACCCCAAACTGCTGGCTCTAACTCAGCAGTTCTTGAAGTTACCTTCAGGGACATTTGTGCTTCCTTCCCTTTCCCATCAAGAACCTAAGGAGCAAGTATACTTAAGTACCCATCTGACCAGCTTTGGGGTTGGGTGTCTTGCTCAGTGGTAGAATCCCTGCCTGGCCTTTGGGAGGAGTCTTTGTGTTCTGGGGACTCTAAACACCTTTAAGGCACTGGATCTTCTTCCTCCTTGCTTTGCCCCCCGGGCACACCCAGACTAAATTCCTGCCCTTTCTCTTCCACAACTTTCATTCTTGCTATCCTGAGTCTGGGTACAGATGATTTCACTTGTCCCAGATATTCCTTGTCCTGCCCCTTTGCTGGGTGAGCTCTGGGGAGTCACCTACTCTGGAAAGCCTTCACCAACTAAGTTTGAGTTTGGTGTCCCCTTATCATTAGCTATCTGCTTGCCTATCATAATACAGCTCTCCTCTCAGCTCATGTTGAACATCAATTTCCTTAGTAACACTCATTCAACTATTTATGCAGTAATCTATCACGTGCCAGGAACTCCTTGGGGGTACTGGGAGAACAACAAACCAAGTCAAAGTCCCAGTTGAAAGGAACCTGCATTCTCAGGTTCCCCCTGAGGGTAGAATCTAAGCACACCCTCCCTAGATGGTTGGTGTTGCCATTATTACCTGGGACACGACACCCAAGGCGTTCTTGGCCGAGCGCGCAGCAGCCTGGAGGCCTTGCTGTTCTGGCTCTGGGGTTTCCAGGCGTTTCCAGGAGGGGCCGGTCCCCAGGTTGAGGCTGACTGCTCTCAGGGGCAGTCTCTGTTGGAACTGTCTACACAGGGAGCCCAGGGTCCCAGCGGACGACTCCAGATGGCAGGCTGTGGCCCGCGCCACCTCCTCCTCCAGCTGCTCCTCCTTCAGGAGAGATCGGCGGCGCCCGGAGGATCGCATGCCGTGCCACTGAGATGCCATCTGTCTGGCCCGGTCTCCTCTGCTCCTCAGACTCTGGGGAGGTCAAAGGCAGGTCGTCAAGGCACCCTTCACTTCCATTCTGGGCTCCGCAAGGGTCCAGAGGCCGGGAGAAGATACGGGATGGAGGCCTGTGCGATGGGGCGCTCGGGCGACTGCAGGCACCAGAAGGAGGCTGCTTCCTGGAGGAAGGGTCAAGTTCCTGTTCTCCCACGCCGCAAATTTTCAAAACCAGCTATCTTTTCATCCCAGCCTCTTTCCGGAGTGCCGGGGAGGCGGTGGAGGGGAGGGGAGGGGAGCCACAATCGGCGGCGCCAGATTCAGGCCACAATCAGCAGCGCACGGGCACATTTGCTCTGTTCTAACGCGCTCCTGCCCGACCACCCCATCGGACCCCAGGATTTTGACCCGACACTTGGAGTACGCCTGGCTGTCACAGCTGGAGCCCCCAGCCCATGTTTCCCCTTGATTCCCCCATTAGAAGCCCCTCTACATCCCGACCCGCACTTACCGGCAACGCCCAACGCGGAGACCAGACCCAGCGTCTCCTCGCAGACCCCAGTAGATTTGAAACTCCGCGCTGCTCCGCCCCGGCCCTGTACTCACAGCTGATTGGCTCCATCGCCGCGGCCTCCGCTGTGCCGGACATCTGATTGGCTCTTTTCTCTCGCGGCTGTAAATTCTCCTTTGGGATTGGCCTGGACCCCCGCATTCATCTCTCGCGACCCTGGCCGGACTCGGTGTTGGGGGTGCAGCCCGCGCCTACTCCTGGGTGCTCGGGTTCCAGGCCTCGGCGCCCAACCTCCCTCGAGCTTGCGCGGGAGTGTGGCTGGTCCGCAAGATCGCCGCGGGGGCGGGGTCCTGAGCGCCGAGATGACGCAGGGGCCAGTGGTGCCGGGGCTCCGGGGCCCTCCATCCGGCCCGGAGCATTGGCTTTTCTTTGTCTCTGAGTGGCTTTGTCCCGAAAGAGCCCTGCGGGGAGGGTGGTACGGAGTCCTCGGTTCCCATGGAGGTTTGCCTCAAATTTCCCTCGTAACTCCTTTCCTGAGACCAAGCACTGCCCTCTCCGTGTCCCCCAAACTCATATCCCACGCTGCCCCGAAGAAGATGCATGATGTAAAAAGGGACAGACTGCGGCGTTCCTCCCTGCTTCCTTCCCCGTAGGCCGGCTCCTCAGGCCTCTGCCTGGTTCTACTCGTCCTTCCTTCTCTTTAGCATCCCCGACACAACTCTATGAAGCTCTTCCCAACTTACTTTGCTCTTTTACATGACATAGAAGCAGCACCCCTACCCTTCCCTTGTCTGGACTTGGGATGATGGCCTTTGAGCCCTCTTCACGTCTGGGTGGTTTCACTCACTCTGTTAGTGGTCACTGCCCCCCACCCAGGTTGATGATAATGATTCCCTTGTACGTGGCTCTTTTATGCACCAGGGTCTGGTGGTCCAAGTACTTGATAAATATTCCTGAACAAGTTCTATGCTCACTGTAGCCTATGCTTTGACGGGGGAGCTGAGGTGTGGAGAGGTCAGGTTGGGCCTAAATTTCATGTGGGCCAAGAATTCAAACTCTATTAGTCTAAGACCAGGGTCTGCATGTGCCTGACTGCCACACCGCACTGTCCCTCCCCTCAGCCTCTGCCTCCAGCCTGGACTGCGCACCTGACACCTACAACCAGCACCTTCTGGATGCTGCCGACCCCACAAACCGACATACTGCAGCCAGAATCACTCTGGGCTTCCTGATTCTCCTCCTCCTTCCTTATATTCCCTCTTTCAAGTTTTTCCAAATTATATAAACTGAGTGACTTTGCGTGATTAACACTATAAAAATGGGCCATGAAGGTCAACTACAATCAGTATGGGGGCCAGGCGTGGTAGCACACGCTTTCAATCCCAGCACTCGGGAGGCTGAGGTAGAAGAAGCGTTGTGAGTTCGAGGCCAGCTTGGGCTACAACACGAGCAGCGCAAGGCCAGCCTGAGCTACAGAGTGTGACCCTGCCTCAAACAGCTAGGGCCAGGAGTTTGGCTCAGTGGCTTAAGCACCTGTCTGGCAGGTGTGAGGCTGTGAGTTCGATCCCTGGTGCCGGAAAACAAAACAAAACAAAGCAAAACAAAAATCACCACGGGGCTCTGATTCTATGTGTGGGAAGAGAGGGCCATTAATGCATCAAATAATCAATATCCAGTTAATCAAAGAACCACATAAGATACATTATTTAAAGCCGAGAGCAACAGAATGAGTTAACCAGGCAAAGTGTGTGTTTATATACTTGTGAAGTTTTGTGTGGTTTCCTCTGCACAGGATACAACATATTCAAGAGGACCACGTGCATACACTGGAATGGAAACAAAAGTTTCGTGAAATCATACTTGACTGTCTGAGATTTTATTTTCTATTTCATTTTTAAAAACTGAAAGCTATCGCTATAAAGAAGGATAAACTTGAATCATTTGTGGGAAAGTGGATGCCCTCAGAGACCATAATGTTATAAGAAATAAACCAGATAAGCGTAAATATTCCATGGCTTCTCTCATAAGAGATAATATAAATAAAGAGCAAAATAAAAGATAGATAATAGAAAATAGTGAGATAGATCTTTTGCATATGGAGAAGGGACCAAGAGATGGAAGGAGGGAGTGAGGGAGGGGAAAGAGATTTAAAAATAAAAAAGAGCTAAGATGTGTTACGTACATGTACCAACTGCACTTGAGGAATGTGACCATTACGCACTACAAATACACACTGATAAAAACAGACTGAATAAAACCCCTGAGAGTTATCACAACTTTCTTCCTCTTACCCTGGTCACTACTGGGTATGGGCTGTGATTTGAGAATTGCTAATTTAACTCAGTTGTCCACTTTGTTCTTTCAGTGGGATTGTTTACCCAGGGTCATGAATGTTTGTTCCCAAACTTGTTTATGCCAGTTGTATTTGTGATGGTATCAAGGGAATTGAATACAATGAAATAGAAGGAGGGAAAGAAAATTGTTTCTATGAAGACCAAGTTCAGAAAGACTCCAGGTTGGTGAAGCACTTAGGAACGAAAATCTCTCAAATTGGGGTATCTTGTCATTGTTGTCACTCCAGTACCTGTCAAAATACCTGGCATGTCACAGGAACCCATAATAATAGCGTATATTGTTTGAGTCCGACACTCAGCCGAGTGCATTTACATTCTTTTTTCTTTCTTAATCCTTGTGCCAGCACTAGGAAGCAGGTACTATTTTTATTTCCATTACAGATGACAAAACTAGAGATTGAGATGGGGGAAGTATTTCATCCGAGATTGTATGGAGTGTCAGAGGTGGAACTTAAATCCTGAATATCTGACTCCAAAATCTCTACTCTTCACCTCGGGTTACACACCCTTGTCAAGTGTCTGGAATGCACGCATGCATGTATGCACAAAGAACCCCGCTCTGCTGGCAGCTTTTCCTTGTCTTGCCTCTCAGAATGCTAAGTGGCAGACCAGGTTAATGAAGAGCAGTCTCCATGGCAACGAGAGAAGGCGGAAAAAGTATTTTCTTCTGAATGAGAAGCTTTTTCCTTGGCCTTGCATGCAAAGTGGCTCCAGGGAGGTGGGGAATCTCTAGACAGGTGCAGCCTTCCCCGTGAGAGGCAGGCGCTGGGGCCTCTGCTCCTAGTGAGGAGGCATGCCAGACAGTTGCTCTAACTGAGGTCCAACTCCTCCCTGGCCTCTGCTGGACAGAGGAACGGAGGAAGAGTTGCAGTCCTGCCCTGCTTCTCCTGCAACAAAGCTTTTCCTTGTCTCCTTGACCTTCTGGAAGTGTCGGTCTGATGGAAGAAACATAGGAAACACGTTACCGTAAACAGTTAGTGACTGTGCACAGGGCGGGCATGTGAAGTGTTGGGGGAAGTGGGAAGGTGTAAGGGGAAGGGAAACTGGACAGCAGGACACCTTTTTCCAGGTAGGTGGCACCTTAGTGGAGAAGTTGAGGCCAGTGTCAGGAGTCTGGAGCGTTGCTGCATTCCATGGAGACAGAGACCCCCATAGGAACAGAGGATAAACCCTTGGTTGGTCCCTAATCTGTTACTCATGAAAAGCATGATTTCTGTTTTCTGAGGCAGCCAGGGACTTGAAAAACTGCTTTTGCTAAAAAACAAAACAAAACAAAAAAACAGACAAACAAACAGAAAAACAACATGATTCTTTACTTGGGCCTACGGGTGCCTAACAGGTAACTGAAAACAGAACAAAGTTGTCCCAAGTAGAAGCGGTTATCTCACGGAGACCTAATTGACAGACAACCACCCTAGAAACCACTCTGCAAAACCAGAACTGAGATAATGATCCATTAGGCCCTATCCCACCCCAGCAAATCCAAAAACGTTGTTTTTGTTCCTTTGTGAAGGGACCAGCCTGCTCCTCCCCATCAGGGCATGGCTCTCTGAGCTCCTCAAGGTGAAGTCCTCTTTCTATTTTCTCTTTCTTTCTAATTCTGCCTAATAAATCAGCTCTGCCTCTCCCAATGTGTCCTGAGATATTTTCTGCAACAATGCAAAGAACCTGCTTGGCTAAGTTGATGTCCTCATCTCCTGTTTAGGGGTCATCTTTGGATCCACTGAGTGACTCCACGACTGGACAAAGCTGAAAAAAAAAAAAAATAGAGTGCAGGGCTGAGGGCTGAGGGCAGAGGTCAGGGTAGAGGCCTGTGTGCTAGGGAAGAATTTGAAGAAGGCAGCTGACGATTAGAGTTGCATGTGAAAAAAAATCCTTGAGGAGATTGGCTTGGGGGCTAAGGAGATCACTCTGGAGGCAGCAGACTTTCTCAGCAGGGAACTGAAGCCCGTCATTCATACCCACATCTTCTTGCGTGTGTTCCCTGCGGCTTCCCCATTGGCGCCCAGGCCAAAAGTATGAGTTCCTCCTCTTAAATATTGATCGCTGCAATTCATGCAAGGTTTTTGGCCTTTCTGCAATGGGAAGTGATGCATAAAAAAGATCCTAACGATATCTAAATATTTCGAGATGAAATATGATCAGGTACTTTTTTTTCCCATTTCAAATTTGATCCTGATAGAAAAACACCACAAACTTACTCCCATATAATGAATCCTTATGAAGCAAACACCCACGTAACCATGGCCTAGGTCAATGATGGTGAACCTTTTAGAGCTATCAATGATACAAACAGCCTATGGGTGGCACACGTGCCATAGGTTTGCCACCACTGACCTAGATCACAGTGAACATTGTCAGGATCCAGAAACAACCTCTGACCCTGCTGTGTGCTCTCCTTCCCTGACAGACGTTTATGGGAACCACTGTTACATTCCCTTGAGGTTTTCTCAGTGTCTATTTCTCTCCTACGCATGCAGACCTCTCTAGGTGGCTATGTGGCTGGAGAAAGGATGGAAACGAAGAGGGAAAGGGTCTTTCCACCTTCAGCCTCAGATCTTGCCCCCAAGCAGGGATGGGCACGCAGAGGGGTTCCCCAGGGCACCAGGTTGGATTCTTGGCTCTAGCCACTTGGCCCAGTTTGGTATCCTCCAAGTCAGAGGCTGCTGATGGGAGTCGAGACCTTCAGAGTGCTGGGTTTCTGTGTCCTGCTCACTTCTCCAGGCTGCTTAATTTCCTGGCAAGGGAGTCAGGACAGGTGGATTTCCATCTTAGGTGGCAAAGTAAAGTTAGCATGGAAGACCGCTGGCCAGGAAACAGAACGGGGAGTCAGCCCTTAATCACAATTTGTTGTGGCTCCTAGTCCAGCTCTTGTCTCCCTGCGGCAGGCACCGCCTCTCTTCTCTTTGAACCAGTCAGTCTTACCCCCAGAAGAGACTGTTTTGTGCGACTCAGCATCCTCCACCTTCCTGAGGTTCTGGGGAACCAAAGCATAAGATTTTGATCTAATCACAAGGTGGCGCCAAACACCGTCTTTACATTAGACGTTCTCTTTTGGCCCAAACGGGCTGCAGCTCTACCTAGGTCCCAGGGCCCAGAGGGAGGGCGAGGTGCACCCTCCAGCCTCCACTCTGGCCACAGCGCACAGTTTCATGAGGGCAGATCTTGGGGCGGGAAGGAGAAGGAGGCAGGGAAAGGAGGGCAGAGGGAGGTAAAGGCAGCTGGCCTGGGCTCCAAAGGGACTTAGAACCAGCACCAGGGTCGGGACCCTGGGCCCAGGGAGGGCCTCTGAGTTGTCCTCTTCTTTTCCTTGGGTGGCCCTGGCCTCTTCTGCTTGACCCTCCTCTCTGCCTTCTTGAAGAAAGCTAAGCCACCTTCTTTTCTTTTTGGGGTGGGATGGCGGGTGCCAGGCAGGGGCTTCGCATCAGTTCGAGGGGTCACAGGTGGGGTGGAAAGTCAGGCTGCCCATAGTGACTCTGATAAGCTGCCCGGCCTTCTGCCTGCACCCGCTTACCTTGCAGGGCGAATCCCCTTGTGTCGCAGCCTCCTAAGCTTCTTTCTCCCTGTGCAAGATTATCTCAGCCTGGGCTGGACACCTGCTTCTGCTTGCAGCATGGATGCCTCTTTGCTCCTGAACGTGGAGGGTGTCAAGAAGACCATTCTGCACGGGGGCACTGGGGACCTTCCCAACTTCATCACTGGATCTCGAGTAAGACCCACCCCTGAATTCTTGTTCCCCCCACTTCCGGTGGGCTTCAGTTTGGCCAAAAAGCAGCCAGGTGATTCTGTAGCTATCCATTCTGGGCACCTGGGACACTCTGAGTGGGTGCCCATTCACAGGACACTTTGGGAATTTTGCAGATTAAACTTTAGAGTGGGCCGAGAGAAGGGTTTGGGGGAGTTTTTAGAGCCCCAAATGTTGGGTGAGAAATAAGTTCCTTTGGGCATTGTGGTGTTTTCTTTCACATGCCTGGTGGGTTTCCCTGGGCAGATGGATGTGTTTGTGGCCACAGGGGGCTTATTTCAGCAAGGACTTCCTGGTGCCTCATCCCTGAGGGAGTGTAAGAAGGGGTGCTCTGGCGCCTGTCAATTTATCAGGTGGGGGTGAGCTGACCAAGGGGAGCCTGGGCGGCTGGCTGTGCATGGCTTCGGCTGGAACGCAAGAGCTGTGTTTAGACTGGGATCCACTGTTTCGGTGACCAGGTGACCTTTCATTTCCGCACCACAAAATGTGACGAGGAGCGCACGGTGATAGACGACAGCAAGCAGGTGGGCCACCCCATGCACATCATCATCGGGAACATGTTCAAGCTGGAGGTCTGGGAAACCCTGCTGACGTCCATGCGGATCAATGAGGTGGCCGAGTTCTGGTGTGACACGATTGTAAGTAGGTCACATCATTCTGTTCTTGGGATCTGCTCGTCCTCGTACTTTGCGGAGCTGTGGTGTTTCAGGAAAGGTGGGGGTAATAAAACAAAAGTCTGTCAGGCAAATCCCTCATGCTGATCTCTGCCCTTATAAAGGTGAGGAGGAGTCCACCTGAAAGAATGGGCCCCAAAGTGACAACCAGGGCAAGGCTAGCTGACAGGCTGTGGGGGCACGCGGTCATGCCGAATAGGAGTAAGCCGTCCACTTCACAGGCTTCCCTTTTTGTACAGCATTGTAATGTCTTAGAAATTTTTGTCCATTGGTCCCTGTTTTGCCCTCTTTTCCCCCAATTCCAGCAACACTACATTTCCCCTGTATTTATGGCACATTATTCACATTATCCTCCTAAGTTAAGTTCTTTGTTTTGTGGCCCGCATAGAAATGGCGAAACTCATAGACCATTAACAAACATTTCTCATGGAAACTTCCAAACCTACATGAAAGTTGATAAAAAATAAAAGTGCTCATCACTCCATACCCTTCCCATCTCCCATGGTTAAAGCAAATTCAGACACTGTATCATTTCATTTGTAAGCACTAAACTTTGTATCTCTAAAATATGTGGATGTTTGAAAAACCTAACCACGATTTCATTATTAAATTTTTTAAAAACTCAAATAAATCCTTCATGCTTTTAATATACAGTCACTGCTGGAATTTCTCTGGCTGTCTTCTCATGTATTCTTTAAAAATGAATGAGGTTGGTTTGTTCAAAGTCCACATACAGTGCATGGTTGGTACTATGTCTCCCAAGTCTCTTTTCATCAATGGGCTTTCTCGTTTTTTTGATACGGATTTTTTGAAGGAACTGGGTCAGTTGTCCTGTAGAAGTTCTCATTATGTTTTTCTCTGGTGGCTTTGTCAGGAATTGTCTAATATGTTTCTTTATTCCTTTTTTTTTTTTTAACAAATTGAAAGTTTGGTGCAGAGGGCTTGCTAAAATTCAGGTCTTTCCTTTTTCCAGAAATATGCCACAATGGGACTGTGTTTCACTGGGAGGCATGCCACACCTGCCTCGCTTACTGTGGTTTAGCTGTTGACAACCTGACCCATCCACTCCAAGGCTCCCTTAGTCTTCACCATTGACAGTGGATCCACAGACTCATTACATCATCAGGGGCCAAGGACTTTTTGAAAGAGCAGTTTGAGAGAGAGAGAGAGAGACCTGCATTGGAACTCTGTCCTGTCTTTTATTAGCTGTGTGAACTGGGTCTGTCCTTTCCCCATCTGCCACTGTATTTCTTTAACTATAAGTCAACAAAAGCCCAAGATAAAGGTTGTCTTGGTGATTACATGAGATGACATCTGTGAGGGAAGATCACAACATATATAGGGCAGTTGAAAAATGGGAGCTGTTATCTTGAGTTAGAAGGAATTTAAAGATTAACTCCTTTGTCTCACTAATGAGAAAATTTATGGGTTAGAGAAAGTAACTTGTCCGGGATCAAACAACTAAGGAAGCGGATCTGAGTGAGATCGTGACCCTTCACACCTGCCCAGGGAATACTTCTTGTTAGTCTCTACTATAGTAAAGTCAGGCTACAATTCCTTCTTCTACACTAGGCAATCTCATCCAATGCCAGGCACTCATTTTATGTTACTTAGCAAATAAGAGTTAAGCTTTTTTCCTTTGTAGCACTCTCTGTGCTATTATTTATCTGAATTTTTTGGGTCATTTTCCTTTAAAGTACTGGGGGTTTAATCCAGGAGGGGCATGCTCTTACCATTGAGCTACATTATTAGTCCTTGTTTATTTATTTATTTATTTGAGATAGAGTTTTGCTGAATTGCCTAAGCTGGTCTCAAACTTGTCATCCTTCTGCCTCAGCTTCCCAAATAGCTAGGATTACAGGCATGCGCCACCACGTCTGGCATTCTGTTGTTTTTATTTTTAAAAAGTATTTTTAATCAAACTGTGATTTCAGAAAACTGGCTTTTTTTGTGATTTCAGTTATTTTTAAAGTCGTATGTATTGAATTTGCTTACAATAAGGAGCTCTTATCCTTTCCGTAGGGTGTGTATTTACTAACACAGAAGAGCTGCATACATGGAAGGCAGTCAGTACGTTCTTGATTAGTTGATTGATGTATTGTTTGCAAAACTACAGGTTACTGTTGTTCCCACAACTCAGGCATGGCTCTTCATTTCCTACAGTGTCTGTTCTTTCAGTCAAGTTAGTAGTTACTTCTCATAGGTTGGCAGCTTTTATGCCATGGTGATTGTTGGTTTTCCAAATAGCCTCTCACATTTTCTCCCAGACCATGGCTGTAACGATATCTCACACGCACACACACACACCCCTAGAATCATTTATCCA
Source organism: Dasyprocta punctata (assembly GCA_004363535.1). Taxonomy (NCBI): domain Eukaryota; kingdom Metazoa; phylum Chordata; class Mammalia; order Rodentia; family Dasyproctidae; genus Dasyprocta; species Dasyprocta punctata. The sequence goes on from RJWM01030287.1 coordinate 14,153, forward strand.
CCTATACATCCATATTTTACCCATTCATCTACCCACCTATTCTTTTTTCTTTTTAAATTTTTTTTATTTTTAAAATACCAAAACAGAAAAGAAGGATAGGAATGATAAAGAATTTCAAATAAAAGTAGGGAATTAACATTAGTTAATATATTACATATTGTCTTAGAAGTTGTTCAGGTATAAAATCTAGGCACAAAAGTGATCAATCAAACAATGGCAGCACAAACTGTTCTTTTTGATGAACTAATAGAGATTAGTAGTATAGTTATCTATCTAGCATACATATACATACATACATTTATATGTGTTTACCAACATACATATAATCTTTTCCTTCCTTCCTTTTCTCCTCTCCTCTATCCTCATTGTTCTGTCCTTTTGAGTACTTTCTTTCCCTTTCATTATTATAATATCTATTGTATATTTAGGATCTTATTACTGTTTCAGATTTTTATTTTTTATTATTTTTTATACTAGGGAGATAATATGATAGTTATAAATGTGAGTTTGATTTATTTCACTTATGAGTATAGTCTCAAGTTGCCTCCATTTATCTGTAAAAGCCTCAAGATTATTCTTTTTTATAGCTGAGTAATATTCCATTGTATAAAAATACCACATCTTTTTAATCCATTCTGTGGTTGATGGGCATTTTGTTGTTTTCAAGATTCAGCTATTGCAAATTGTGTTGCTATAAACATGGGTACACATATATTGCTGTGGCGTGACATTTTCAGTTTTTCTGGGAAAATACCCAGAAGGGGAATAGCTGGATTAGATGGGACTTCCAATCCTAGTTTTTTGAGGAATCTCTACACTGAGTTCCACAATGGTTGCACCAGTCTACACTCCCACCCGCAGTGGAGAAGTGTTCCTTTTCCCCCACAACCCTACCAACATGTGGTATCAGTTGATTTCTTGATGGCAGCGATTCTTTCTGGAGTGAGGTGGAATCTCAGTGTTGTTTTAATTTGCATTTCTTGAATGACCAATGATGTTAAGCATGTCTTCATGTATTTATTTGCCACTTGTATTTCTTCCTCTGAGAAATGTGTGTTCATCTCAGATGCCCATTTTTGGGTTGGATCTTTGAATTTGGGGGGCCTGATGTTTTTCAATTCTTTATATGTTTTAGATGTAAGACCTTTGTCTGAGGGACAGCTGGCTAAAATTCTTTCCCATTCTGTGGGCTTTCTCTTCACTCTGTTGGTGATTTCTTTTGAAATACAAAAACTTTTTAATAAGAAGAGATCCCAGTTGTTGATTCTTCAAAGTACTTCCCGTGTGGTTTGTGTTTTGTTCATGAACTCTTTGCCTACCCCTATGTCTTCAAGAATTCTACCTGCCTTGTCTGCCAGTAGATTTAGTGTTTCTGTTTTAATATTTCAATCCTTGATCCATTTTGACTTTAGTTTAGTGCATGGTGATAAACATGGGTCTAGTTTCAGTCTTTGACATGTGGAAAGCCAATTTTTCCAACACCATTTATTAAAGAGGCTATCTTTCTTCCAGTGAACATGATTAACCCCTTTGTCAAAGATAAGGTGGCTAAGTGTCTTTGTAGTTGTGTCTGCATCTTCTAATCTGTTCCATTGATCCTCAGGTCTGTTTTTTTTTGCCAGTACCATGTTGATTTTATCACTGTAGCTTTGTAGTATAATTTCAAGTCAGGGATTGTGATGTCAACTGCCTTGCCTTTGTTATTCTAGGTCTCTTCTGTTTCCAAATGAATTTTAGGAATGTTTTTGCTGGATCTGTAAAGTATGTTACTGGGATTTTGATCAGAATTGCATTAAATCTGTGTAACAGTTTTGGGAGTATGGCCATTTTCACAATGTTGATTCTTCCTAACCAAGAGCAAGGGGTATCTTTCCATTTTCTGACATCCTCTTCAATTTCTTTTTAAAAAATGCTATAGTTTTCAATGTATAGACCTTTTACATCCTTTGTTAGGTTGATTCCTAAGCGTTTCATTGTTTTGGATGCTATTGTGAAAGGTGTTAAATCCATAATTTCTCTCTCAGTGAGTTTGTTGTTTGTGTATAGGAATGTTATTGATTTTTGAGTGTTGATTTTTTATCCAGCAACACTGCTGAATTTGCTTTTTAACTCTAGTAGTCTTTTGGTAGAGTTTTTGGGATCTTCTGTGTAGAATATCATGTCATCTGCAAATAGTGATAATTTAACTTCTTCCCTTTCTATCCTTATTCCTTTTACTTCTTTCTCTTGTCTAATTGCTTTGGTTAATGTTTCCAGAACTATATTGAATTGGAGTGGTGATAGTGGACATTCTTGTCTTTTTCCTGATTTTAAAGTGAAAGCTTTCAGTTTTTGTCCATTTAGTACAGTGTTGGCTGTTGGTTTGTTATAGATGGCTTTTATCAGATTGAGGTAGATACTATCTATTCCAAGTTTCTGTAGGGTTTTTATCATGAATAAGTGTTGGACTTTATCAAAAGCTTTTACTGCCTCTATTGAGATAATCATGTGATTTTTGTCTGTAGTTCTGTTGATGTGGTGTATTACAGTTATTGATTTGCATACGTTAAAGCATCCCTGCATTCCTGGGACAAATCCCACTTGGTCATGATGCATAATCTTCTTGATGATTTGCTGCATTCTATTTACCAATATTTTGCTGAGAATTTTTGCATAGATGTTCATTAGGGAGATTAGCCTATTGTTTTCCTTTTCGGTTGGATCTTTCTCTGGTTTTGGTATCAGAGTAATACTTGCCTCCAGGAATGAGTTAGGAAGAATTGCTTCCCTTTCAATTTCATTGAAAAGTTTGAGGAGTATAGGCATTAAATATTCTCTAAATTTCTTATAGAATTCAGCCGAGAATCCATCAGGACCTGGGTTTTTCTTTGTTGGTAAGCTTTTAATCACATTTTCAATTTCAGTAGCTGATACTGTTATTCAAAATTGTTATATTGTCTTGATTCAGCTTTGGTAATTCATGTTTCCAGAAATCTGTCCATTTCCTCTGTGTTTTCCACCCTATGTGAGCAAAGGTTTTCAAAGTAAGTATTCATGATCTTCTGAATTTCCATGGGATCTGTAGTAATTTCCCCCTTTTCATTCTTTATTGCATGAAATTGAGTTTTTTCTTTCTTTTTCTTGATAAGGTTGGCTAGAGGTTTATCAATTGTGTTTGTTCTCTCAAAGAACCAGCTCTTTGATTCATTAATCTTTTGTATTGCTTTCTTGGTCTCAATTGCATTAATTTCTGCTTTGATCTTTATAATTTCCTCTCTTCTATGAGCTTTGGGCTCGACTTGCTCTTCTTTTTCTAGAGGCTTAAGGTGTAGCATTAAGTTGTTCATTTGTGCTCATTTTGTTTTCCTGATGTGACAATCCTTTGCTATATATTTCTCTCTTAGGACTTCTTTTATTGCATCCCACATATTTCGGTATGTTGTATCTGTATTTTTATTGAACTGTAGGTATTGTTTAATTTCTCCTGTAACCCATTGGTTGTTCAAGAGGTTGTTATTCAATTTCCATGTGTTTATGTAGGTTTTACAGTCTATTTTGCCGTTAATTTCAGTTTCAGTGCACTGTGGTCAGGTAATATGCATGGGATAATGTCAATCCCTTTGCATTTATTTAAGGATGTTCTCTGGACTAATGTATGATCTATTTTAGAGAATGTTCCATGCACAACTGAGAAGAATGTGTATGGAACACTCTGTGAACATCTACTAAGTCCATTTGTTCACAGGTTTGATTCAGTTCTGTTTTTTCTTTACTGACTTTTTGTCTAGTCGATCTTTTTGTGGCAGTGGGGTATTAAGGTCCCCTATTACAACTGTGTTATTGTGTGTTTGGTTTTCCATGTCTGTTAGTATTTGTCTTATATAGTTGGGTGCTCCTATATTTGGTGCATATATATTTATGATTGTTAGCTCTTCCTCTTGAATTTTTCCACTAACAAATATGTAGTGACCTTCTTTATCTTTTGATCATTTTTGGTTTGAAGTTCACATTGTCTGCAAATAAAATAGCTACCCCTGCTTTTTTCTGGGTTCCTGTTGCATGGAATATTGTTTCCCATCCTTTGACTTTTAGTCTATGAGTTTTCCTTTGAGTCAGATGTGATTCATTCTGCCAACCTATTTCTTTTAATTGGTGAATTGAGGCCATTTACATTGATGGATATAATGGATATGTACTGGCTCAAGTTTGTCACATTATTTTCCTGTTGGTTTCCTGCTTTTCCCCCTTGTTTAACTGCTTGTCCTGTTTGGTGGTTTCTTTCTGTTATTGTTCTGGAAATTGTAGTCATTGTTATCTCTATCTAGTATGTCTTTCAGTACTCTTTCTAGGGTTGGTTTGGTGGCATGAATTTCTTCAGTTATTCTTTTTCATGGAGGTATCTTATTTCTCCATTAATTTTCAAAGAAAGTTTTGCAGGGTACATCAATCTGGGTTGAAAGTTGTTTTCTTTCAGGGCTTGAAACACTTCACTTCAAGTTCATCTTGACTTGAGAGTTTATGCTGAGTAGTCTGCCATGATTCTAACAGGCTAATACTCTGGTTTCTCTTCAGATCGTATGATTCTAATAGGCTTTCCTTGATAGGTGAGTTGTGTCTTTTCTCTAACAGCTTTTACTATTCTGTTTTTATGCTGAATTTCTGGGATCTTAACTATTATATGTTTTGGTGTAGATTTGTTTTGGTTATGATTGTTTGGCATTCTATATGCCTCACTTATCTGTATATCTGATTCTTTTCTCATGTTCGGGAAATTTTCTGCTATTACTTCAGTGAATAGTTTACCGATGTCATTTGCATTGACTCCTGCATCTTCATTGACGCTTATTAATCTTATACTGTTCCTCTTTGCATCATCACGGAGCTGTTGAATTGTCATTTCATGCAGTCTTGTTATTTTTAAAAGTTCTTTCCATTTATAATTGCTAGTTGTGATCCTATTCTCAAGGTCTGAAATTCTATCCTCAGTTTCATTCAAATGGTTTTGGCAGCTTTCAATAGAATTTTTATTTCCTGGATACCTCTTTGAATTTGTTTCATGCATTCTACTTCTTTCCTATATTGTTGACTCAAGGTTTCCATCATTTTCTCATGCTCCTGTACTTTTTTTTATCTATGTCTTCTTTAGCTATGCTGAGCAACTCCTTTGTTAAAGTTGTCATTTCTTTTTATACATGAGAGATTATTTCTAATCTTATTTCCTCTATAGCCTCATGGATTTGTTTTTTTTTTTATTTCACTTACTATCTTTTCAGAAATTTCAGGTGTGTGACTACTAATGTCCTCTATTTCGATGTCTCCTGTACTTGTTCCTGATGGACTGGACGTTTGAGATTGCATTTTGCTTTTTTGTTTTGTCATTTTCACCTCTTGGGTTAATATTTTGGTCTTTTCAATCCCACTAGTCTCAACTGTGTGTTGTGTGTGTCTTAGGGTCCTACTGTGTGGTTGATGCTTGTCCAACTGCTGGGTCCCACAGTGAAGGGGGTGGCCAGTCACCTGAGTTCCTCCTGCAGGGCCTGTTGGGTGAGTCCTATATTCTTCTTAGGCTGACTAGCCTAGGAGTATTGATGTAAGTCAACTTTTAGTTCCTATTGTTACTATGGCTTTAGGCTGATCCAGGCTGCCAGATCTACCTGGCTATAGTGTGCACCTCAGATGGGACCCTACTATGTCACTGGGTGTCTCATAGGCCCTTTTGATTTCCTCTGTGCTGGGGGTAGGCTTATTGGTACTCTCCTCAACCCACCTGGTGTTCTCTGTATGGAAGAAGGGCTCACTCACACTCTTGCCAGACTCGCCAAGGATCTACAGCAGGGGGGAGGGAGTTTACTGCTACTCCTGTTTACCCACTGAGGCCCTCTATTTGAGGGGGAAACTCACCACACTGCCGCAAGCCCACTGAGGTCCTCTCTGTGGGTGAGGGGTTGCTGAAGCTCCCACCAGCCCACCAAGGTTCTGCAGGCAGTGGAAGGGGTTCCTAATTGTGGGCTGTTGTGGTCTTTTGGGTGGCGGGGGAGGGTGATGGACGATCCTGCTGGACTCCAAGTTTGTGGGGCAAGGAGAAGAGAGACCAGTGATCCCACTGGCCCCCTAGGTCTGTGGGGTGGGGAGGGGAGGCAGCCGACTATCCTGGTGGGCCCTAGGTCAGTGGAGCAAAAAGTGGGGTGAGGCCGATGAACCTGCTGGCCCCTAGGTCCAAGGAGCGAGGAGGGAGGCAGGGCCAATGATCCCCGCAGTCCCTAGGTCCTGGAGCGAGGAATTATCCATCCATTTTTTTACCTACACAGGCTTCAATTTATCTGTCTTTTTGTTAAACCAGGCATTTATAATCCAGACTTCTACCTCTAAGCATTCATCTCTCCATCTTTTCATCAGTCCTTCCTTTTTCCCCCTCCCTTCCTTCCCACTTCCCATTAACGACCTTCATAGGGCACCTGATTTGGCCCGTTCTGCACATTAAAAACAAAATGGCAAAGTTCCCAGCCCTCAATTAACTTCAATTCTGAAAGTGGAACAAACACCTATGCCATTATAATCTGAGCAACCAGTGCGCTAACATAAAGAAAAAACACAACTAACTGCTTTAGGATCTTTGGCAGGGAGGGCTTTTTTAAGGAGAGGCCTTCGAGTTGAGTCTTCAGGGATGAATAATGATTCACCAGGCCTGGAAGTGGGGAGAAGGGTAGCATCCAGACCAGGAAATGTGAGAAGGTCTGGCGTGTTACATTTAGTTGGCCCCCTTTCCTCCATGGCGCATCTCTCCATCTAAGAGTTGCCAGACTAAGCAATCAGTGGGACCATTGTCTGTGTTTGACAAAGGGTTGAGGAAGGTCTGACTTTCCCCAGCAGTCACAGTGCAGAACCCACACAGTCTACCTGGAGTTACCTTGATGTTCAGGTCTCTGCGGGAGCAGGGACTTCCTCCCTTCCTCCTTTCCCCTAGGCCAGAGACGCACAATCATTGAGGGGTTCTGGGAATTTCTGCCCCAAAATGCTTTTCTTCCTCCACCCCCAGGAAGGACACTGCCGTCTATGTGGGATGTCTGTTGAGACCAGTGGTTGCAAACTCAAAACCTTTCTTGTCCCTTTTAAGGAGAGCAGCTGTCAGCTCCTTCTGGGCAGTTGCACCCTGCGAGGGGCAGGGTCCAGTGTGGCAGGACAGTCTGTTCTGGAGACAAGCCAGAAATCTGCGTTAGCGTGTGAATTTAAACTCGCCCAATGTTTAAATATTGCCAACCAATTAAAAAAAAAAAAAACAGAAAAACAGCTCGTACCATGAAGGTTGAAACAAAGCTGATCTTTGAGTCGGATATGGCCCGTCACACTCCAGCTCACGGCCTCCATCACAGGCTCTTGGACAGAACCAGGCTGTGGCCGGGAAGGCCCAGAGCGGGACAGTGAAGCTGGACTCCTCCTGCTCCAGTTGCAGCCCTTGTGGGCTGAATGAGTCCCAAGTGCTGCAGGTGGACCCTACAGAGCCCTGTGCATGGCCACGGCTGCCCATGTGGCCTACAGCCTGGTGAGCGGTGCCTCAAGGGCAGCACAGCGCAGAGGTTGGCATCTGCCTTTTCCCACTCAGGACCTGCCCCTAGAGATGCTAGATTCTTCTCTGTCTCCAGACTTTATCCTGTGTCCCGGGATTGCTTCTGGATTCTGGTGGCATCTCTCAGCCCATGGCTGCTAACCAGGGGCCCTAAAACTTCCAGAGGGGGCAGGTGTCCGCCAGCTGTGCCCAAGCTGCTGCCTGGCCTGGGCTCCTGCGCCCATTGCACTTGCTTGGCTGCTGAGGCAGGGCAGGGAGTGGCCCTCCCCGTGGCAGGCTCCCCCAGTCCTGCCTCCCCTTAGTCCAGCCTTGGCCCTGACAGGCTCAGCTGCGATCTGGTCATCCCTGTCACAAAGCAGCAGAGGGCATCTGGGCTAATCCGGGCCAGCGGGGGTGGGAAGGTGACTTTATCCCCGCGCTTCTGCCCCCCACCCTTGCCTGGCACTGTGCTGTGCTGGCTGCGTGTGGGAGCCAGAGGTAGCCCAGCTCACAGCTCTGTCTAGGATGTGGGCGCTCAGATGCCACAGCGGGGAAGCTGAGGCACAGCAAGGACAGGCCTTGTTGAGGCCCTGCAGCTGATTTTCCCAGCTTCCCCTACCTGAAGGGTGGCAATCCCAGCTCCCAGGGCTGGGTGAGGCTGCAGCAAACCAGACCTATGTCTGCGCTATCCCTTTTAGTCCCTACGACAACCCTAACACCAGACAGGGCCACCAAGGGAAGCAGGGCTAAGGGGATGCGATGACCTGGGCTCATTGCTACTTAGCAGCACCCCCAGGCTGCTGAATGGGCCTTCTCAGAACTGGGACTCTGCTCCCTCCACTGCTGCCCACTGCCCTCCCTGTGAATCACGGGCTCTGGAGCTCAGGGTCTCCTGGGGATTGGGCAGGGGCTGGCAGGAGGCAGCGTGATACTAAGAGCCTGGCCTCTGCAGCGGGGTTTGTATCCCTCATCGGCTAGCTGTGTGCCCTTAAATGAGTTGCTAACTTCTCTGGGCCCTCAAATCTGAAACATGGAGATATTAGTGCCTCCCGCGCTGGTTGCTGTAAGGATCAACGGAGCTGGCAGTGCACAGTGCTTGGCCTGGTGCACAGCTGACCTCGGTTGTTACTGGTAAGTGTATTAATATTCTGCCGTGTGGTATGCAGAGTCAGGGTCTTTGTGGCTCAGCCAGCTCCGAGCAGGCCACAGATGTTGCCCCCCCCATCTTTCCCACAGCATACCGGCGTCTACCCCATCTTGTCCAGGAGTCTGCGGCAGGTGGCTGAGGGCAAGGACCCCACCGACTGGCACGTGCACACCTGTGGGCTGGCCAACATGTTCGCCTACCACACACTGGGCTACGAGGACCTGGATGAACTGCAGAAAGAGCCACAGCCCCTGATCTTTGTGATTGAGCTACTGCAGGTGGGACTGGGGGCGGGGAGGCTGGGGACTGTGCTAGAGTCAAGGAGGATGGGGGCAGTGAGCCACACAGGAGACTGAGCCCTACTTGTCTAAGGACATGGCCCAGTTTATAGAGAGCAAGACAACATTCAAGAGCTGGCTGTGGTGGTACAGGCCTGCAATCCCAGCCTTCTGGGAGGCTGAGGCAGGAGTACTGCAAGTCTGAGTCCTGCCTAGAGAACTTAGCAAGACCCTACTTCAAAAAAAAAAAAAAAAAAAAAAAAAAAGGCAGGAGGTGTAGCTTAGCACAAAGACTCTGGATTCAATCTTCAGTACTGGGAAAAAAAAAAAGCATTTAAGAACCACAGGAGAATTGGAATCTGGAAAAAAAGCCCTATTTTCCAAGGAAAAGGCCTTTTGGGAACCAGTGTCTTATCTATTTATTTATTTTAAAGGATTCATTTAATTTATTT
>RJWM01030288.1:0-23563 GCA_004363535.1 Dasyprocta punctata
TGAGGGATGTTAGAGTTTTCCAGCACAGTAGAGAAGCGGAAGGAAAGAGAAAGTGGCTTTTTATTGAGGACGTGGAGAGGAAGGAGCCCACAACCCGCTGGGGTTTGGCTTTCTCCTCCGACCGGATACCGAGAGGCAGAGGGTTATGTGACCTCTGATTGAAGTGGCTCATGAAGTGGGCATTGATGACATGCGAGGAACTGATTGGAATTTTCTTTGCGCGCAAACCGTAAAGCAAGTTGCAATTAGGGCCGAAGCGGGAGAAGGAGGAAGTGGTGGTGAGGGTAAGCTTTCCCGCTTTGGCCTTCCGCCGTGTAAGACCATCGCCATAATTGTACAGTAATTTATACTAGGGCAAGAACCTTTCAAGGGGAGGTGAAAGAAAGAGCACCTTTCTGTGCTTCTGTCATCAGAAGTGAAAGTCAGCAGGATGCAGACCTCCAGGGTTTGGAAGAAAGGGTTCTCACTGTTGGTTTTGGCTCCCACAAGCTTCAGGGAAGCAGCTTCAGGGAGCCCCGCCACAGGCTTCAGAGTTAGGAGCTGAAAATGGTGGAAATGAACTGTAGTTTACTATCCAGCTTTCTCTTGAAAGATCAGACAAATTTTGTCAGTGTAATTTTGCTGGAGTGAAGAAAAGTACCCTACAGCCTACTCCTCCGTCTGTCGAGGGTCCTCGCCTCTGTTTTAGGGTTTACACTGGTTGATTTTTGCAGTTGATCAGCAGTGCTCTCCACTTTCAGCATGGCACAAGGGCCCCCCTGTGCCTTTCCCGAGGTCGTACTTCCTCCCACTGTATCCCCATGAATGCTGCTGTCTGGGTTTGCTCTGTCTCCGGCACGCCACTTCTTGCTCTATACAGTTTCTTTCTGACTGAAGTGAATGGTAGAATTAGTCCCCTTTTTCTTTCTGAAGAAATCTCTGACTTTCACTCAGAATGATAGCTTATCAGAACAGAAAAGTCTAAATTGAAGTATTTCCTCTTAGCACATTGAAGATATTATTTTGTTGTTGTCCAACATAATCTTTTCATTATCTTTTACCATCTTTCATCACCAATGACATGTCAGTGTCACCCTCAGTTTTGGCATTGCTAATAGCCTCAACAGTGAATAACTCTCACTGAGGTCACTGGGACAGGCATTAGGCATACATTAATTAATTTAACCCTTAAGAAAATCTTTGAATCAGTCATGCTGTTTTCCTTTATATTCCAAAGGAGGAAATTAAGGCTAAAAGAATACGTCTTGCCCAAGGACAAATAGAGAACAGCTAGAATATCGTCCCAAATGTTTCAATGTACAAAGCCTACTTTGCGCTGCATTGTGCTGCCTCTCAGGGACTACAGAGCAGTCACATGGGATCAGGACAGTGAGGTGTCCCTGGGGAATGGAGTGGGGTCCCCGGCTACCCCAGCAGCACTGTCCTGCATGTCCGGATTATTGGGTCTGAGAGTTTGGGCTGCATTTAGGTCAGGAAGCACTGATCACAGAGGCCTCCTCTTGGGTGCACAGGTTTGTCACACACAATGGAGGGAGGGAGGAGCTGTCACCTTCCAAGCCATTCTCCCTGGGAGCAGGAAGGGAATCAAGCATCTTCATGAGGTCACATGCAGTGTCACGGTACACGTGTAATTCACTTTTACAGAGGCCTGATTGTACCTGCAGTTACTTTCAGAGAAGTGCCAGAAAAAATTGGCGTTTTGGTGACATTGCTTGGAGGATTTAGCTTTACTCTGATGGAATTAGAGATTAAGATTTAACTCCAGAAAATGAGTTTCTGGATAAATTCTGTTAAATTGTACTTGAATGTATCTAGAATTTAATCTTACTGTCGTAGTTTGTCTCCCAAAATGGTTTCAGAGGCAGCTGTTGCCACGTGAACCCAGCTTGTCACCCTCTGTTGTAGTCAGGGGTTACAGGGAGGACAACTGCATACAGGACACAGAATTTATAATACTGTTTGATGATGGTCACCCAGAGTTAAACACAAGAAAGTGCAGGAAAATCTGTCTACAGCACTAAAGACCCAGAATATTCGGCCAAGGGCCTGGATCCCACAGCAGAGTCCTGCATGAGTCCAGCTAAAGGCCCAGAGCCCATGACAGTGCCTCCCACAAATCCAACTGGAAATCTAAGAGCCCACGATAAGGACTCACGCCATTCTTTTTACGGATCTGCGCTGGGAAGGCCAATGATCAGCGGTGGAAGCTAGAAAGTCTATGCCAGTGGGGTGAAGGAGCTGTATAGTAGGTTGAGGGTTCTACACTGGAGCTGAGAAGTCACACTCAAAATAAGAACCAGAGCCCCCCTGAAAAGTACCACAGCCATGCTCAGTGGCAACGAGGTCCCGAGCTCCTCCGACAATGAGAACAGTCAAGTACAGGTCAGGAAGCCCAGCACAACAAGCTTCTCCGGCACACATCTTCCACTCTGGAGCCAGGAAACGATGCTCAGTGTGAGGAGCAGAGCCCCCGCAAAGTGAACCACAGCCACTCTCAGCGATGAGGTCCTGAGCTCCCCTGACGATAATGGCTGAATCCATATCGGGGAAGCGAGCTTGACAAGCATCTCCAAGAGAATCAAGGGCTCCAAACAGCAACACTTAGGAGAACCCACAATGCCTCGCTCTTCTCCACATCTCTATTTATGCTGGCAGCTTTCCTCAGGTGGGCCACCTACACTCAGCACCATGCTGATGTAATTCAGCTGGTGTTAAGTTGACCACCAGTTTCTAATCCGTAACACCCTCCCCACCGCAAAGGGTGGCCTCTGCCCGGCGTCCACTGTCACAGGTGCGCAGGGCTGGCTGTGTATCCCTGGCCTCCTGCCCAGAGAGAAGCTGCACAGTTGCAGGGCTGCAGTGATAACCGTGAGTGATCCCAAAGGTACTGCTGCTTCCAGTTCAGATCACAGATATCCCCGGAAAGTCTCGTGCTCAGTGGTGCAGCCTGCTAGGGGAGTGGGCGCTGGGCCTCACTTGGGAAGGCCCATTCATGTCCTCACCCCTCTGGGCCCCAGTGCAAACAGCTTCTGTCAGCCGGGCCCCTGTGCTGTGCCATTGTCCCCTTGGAGATGGCTGATTGTGGACTGAAACTGAACCGAAATACACTTCTCTTCCTCCTTAAGTTGTAGGGGTGGGGTATTTTGTCCCAGTGATGGGAAAGTGACTAAGACACCACTGTAGCAGTTTTTCTGTTTTCCAAAAATCACCTCAGCATTCCAGAGTCACTTGTCCCTTAAGCTCCCCCTGAACTTCCTGCACTCTGATGCCATTAATGTGTATTTCTGGGGTATGAGGAGACCTGACAACCCCTCTTCTTTCTTTAGCCACTACTTCTCCAGTGTTTGAGTCCTTGGAATGTCTGTATATTTGGAGGAACTTGTCTACAAAATAGCTACTGACTAATAACACATAAAAACTCTTTTCAAAAGTACAAATACGAGACTGGATGTGATGTAAGCCTGTAATCTCAGCACTCTGAGCCTGAGGCAGGAGAATCACAAATTCAAGCCCATCCTGGTTGATTTAGCAAGACTATCTCAAAATAAAGTAAAAAGGCTTGAGATATGGCTCATCGTGAAGGCCCTGGGTTCAGGCTCTGCACACACACACACACACACACACACACACCATAAAAGAGGCACAAAAATGAAGTATGGTTCTTTTTTTGAATTAATGTTCCTGTTTTATTTTTGTATTATTCCCTTTTGCCCATGATAAATGGACTTTGATATCTGATTATGCAACAAATGAGTAATTTTATCCAAAGAAAGAACTGACCTTTGCCTCAGCTTCTGGGAGATGCTTTAAGCCGTTGAGCTTTCCGGCCTGATGAAAGTGTCTTTGTTTCTCTGAGGCCTTGGGCCAGATCAGATTGTGCACTGGCCGTGGGGTTTGCAGTAGGCCCGGGCCAGACAGTATTGATTCGGGCTCCGAAAGGACTTGTCACTAGATGCTAAGTGAGACATATCATTCAAGCACCACAGTGGGACTCTGGGGTGCCCAAGGCCTAGGTGCGCTTCCAGTTTGCGGGGCCTCATCCTGCTGTCAGCTGCTGGGAAGCTGGCACTTCTGGTCCCCCGGGACAGCCTAGCTGGAGCTCCATGCATGAGACTCTGCTGGGCTTGATCCCCAAGCCTCTCCTCTTGGCTGGTCCTAATTTACAATGTGCTAGGAGCTCTGATGAACTGTGCCATCCGTGTGACAGCCTTCAGTGAGCTCTCAGAGTCCTCCTAGCTAACTGAAATCTGAAGCTCTTTGGGACCCTTGAATTGCAGATAGTGGAAGAATGAGGTTGGTTCAGGAGATTGCTGTACTTTTCACTGGTGTGACTTCACATCCTAGCGTCACATCTCCCGCTTTTCTCATCTGCATACGGGGTGGCCGCGTCACAGGGTGGCTCTGCCCCAGTGAATCGAGGTTCAGGGCTGCCGGAGCAGCACAGCTGTGCAGAAGGGCTTTTCCCTGTGGTGCTGGCCACTCGGTTGTTTAGTAAATAGCGCTGTAGCACCAGCAGAGAATAGTCGCACAAAATACCCTTGGCGTTGATCTTGATAAATAGGCTTGATTTGCTTCCTTTTTTCAGCTCATAGTAGAATTTTCTTTTTATTTTAATTTCTGGATATGTAGAAGTATGGAGCCTTTGAATGATTCAAACTTTTGCAGCAGCTGCAGTGTTTATAATTTAAAAACTGCAACAACTTCAGCAGAGCATGACAAAGGCAGAGGAGTGTACGAACTCAAAAATAAGGACTTTTGCTTGTGGCATGAGTTGGAAGTAGCTGTGGGGCTCCTGGTACAGATGCGTCGTGGAGCAGTTATAGCCAGAGCTCACGGGAAGCCGTTTCCTTCTCTAGAAGACAGTAAGGCACCTGTTGGACTGGGCTGCGGAGAGCCCCGTGTGACTGTGGGAGGAAGAACTTGCCCTCTGGCCATTCTAGTTAGTTCTACTCAATTTTTTACATTAGTGTTTAGCCAGAGGGAATGGGAGCCCAGGGCAGCTGTACTGACCCTGGTGGTCCGCTTGGGAGGCGTCTAGTCCACTCCCCTCTGCCTTGGAGCAGGCTCTGTGTGACTTGTGCGAGGCTAGAGCGAGAAAGGTTAGCTGATGGCGGGGCCTTTCCCTGGGGGCTCCCTGTGCAGGTTTATGCTGGGAGAAGTGCAAGTGCCCTGGGGTCTGGCATTTACAGACTGGTTTCCAGCGTTCCTCAGCTCTTAGATCAGGTGGACAGAGGGGGTGGATGTGGAAACACTGTGCAAAGATTAAGACCAAGGGTTAAAATACAGATACAAAAAATATATATAGATAGATACCGACACCTGTACTGCCCCCAGAACTGCCCAGAGACGTGGCTGTTACTAGAGCTGTCCTCTTCCATTTTGAAAGCTGGCAGCGTGGCCTGCTGTAGTGGCCTTGTGCTTTCTGACACCCTCGAACTTGAATCTTGGACTTTCCACTGATGAGGCTATGACCTTCAGCACCTTTGTTACTTTGCTTTTTAAGACCTTACCTTGTTTTAAAGATGGGGCTCCAAGCACGTGTCCGTGACGTGGATTATGCAAGGTGGAGAACCAAACACAGAACTGAGTACAGGGCAGGCTACTTTACCAGCTGTCACTGCTGTACATGTGCCGGTCCTCTCCTCTGCCTGCGTGTTTTGGCTTAGGTTGTTCATCACACGCTCTCTCCTTTCTTGGATGGATGCCGTTACGATGTGCACCGTTGGGTGTGCAGCGCCTGTGCGCATAGGTCTCGCTGTGTTACCCAGACCTGCCTTAAACTTGTCACCCATCTGCCTCAGCGTCCCGCATAGCTGCAGTTACAGGTATGTGCCACCACCTCCGACCTGGTTGCTAACATTTTAAACTTTATTTTTGGTGGTTTCAAAATTCTACATGGAAAATTTCAAGAGTCTTAACGTTTATTACCAGAATAATGCCCGTGGGTCCCTTTGTCGTCCCCATCACACACGTGCCTCCTCTGCCTGCACCAGTGACAGCACTTTGGGGTTTCCTAGGCTGTTCTCTCGCTCTTCTGTCTGTCTTTTCATGTGAGGAGCTTACGCTGCTGCCTTCCCCGCTCGTTTGCAAATCATCTCTCCACCGCAAACTGTGAAGGATCGATATTAAGCTCCTGTTCACCTCTTACCACCCCCACCTCAGCGACCCGAATTTTAGCTGACTGTTCCTGGGTGTGTTATTGTCACCCACAAAGCGCCATCGCCACCAACCCCTGCCACCTTCCATAGTTGCTGTTTACTTGGTGTCCCTGGTGTTACTTCATTTTCTGTCTCTAGATTTGTATGTTCTAAAGCTAATTCTGCTTCTGGGCTCTGATGTCATCTGTGATTCGTCTCAGACTTTCACATGTGTTGGGTTTTCTGTCAGCTTCATCTTTTTTGAAAAATTAATTGATGGGGTTGATTTTGGTAGATTCATACATACAGATAGCATCCTTTGATCTCAGGTTTATCTTTTGAAAGAAATCTCTCAGGAAGCACTCTCTGTCCCTTCCACCTTGGACACCACGTGCGCGCACACGCATACGCAGCGCGTGAGGCCCTAATCCTGGGGCTCCCCCGTGGGGAGAGACCTGGTTCCTGGGACCCCATGTTTCTTTCCGATTTCTCCCTCGTCCACCTGAAGCCCATCCGCCAGTCAGTTTCCAAGAAAAGGGCTTGGAGAGGTGGGATTCACTGAGACCTGGAGTGGCCAACCGTGGTTTCACCTCCCTCCCGTTGGTGTGCGTTTTCCCGTGTGTGCAGTTCTTGGTGGGCAGCTGAGCTTGCATGGGGTGTGGCCACTGTCTGCCTGTGGCACGTTCACTAAGGCCCAGGTGGCCTTTGACTCTTACCCTCTCTCCCGGCCCTGCTTTTCTTGTGCCACAGCCTCTGTCTCCACTGCTGGGCCCGCACGGTGACACCTCAGACGACGCATCTGGTTTTATCTTCTGGTGGGGCCTCCAACCTGGAAAGTCATCACCTTCACTTCCTGAAACGTTTCCAGAGTCATTTCTTTAAAATTTCCTCCTTCCTTGTCTCCTTTCTTTGCAGATCTTTTTTTTTTTTTTTTTTTTTTTTTGCGGCACCGGGGATCGAGCTCACAACCTCGTGCCTGCCTGACAGGCACGTAAGCCGCTGAGCCAAACTCCTGGCCCTCTTTGCAGATCTTATAGAAAGAAAGTCTCTAGGTTTGGACTCTTGGATGGTATTGTGCTTAATCATTTATCTTTTCTCCCCTATTTTTATCCTTTGTTTTTTTTCTCTATACTCTAGAAACTATTGATGAATCCTTCATTTATGTTCCCCTGTTTTAAAAATCAAAGGTCTTTTTATTTTTTGAGTTACAGCATTTTTTACTGACTACAGTATTTTCTTTCACTCATTCTCAGAGATCATCAGTATTTACCTCAGTTGTTCTTTGTTTTGTCATTTTCTCCTGCATAGGCTGTTCATTGTGTTATTCTTATCTTTTTCTCTCTTTATGTTAGAAGTCTTCCTCAGCTGCCCGGTGGGCTTGGTTATCTGTTCACATGTACAGTGGGTGACTCAGAAGCACCCCAAGAGTTGTAAATGTGTGGCTTGACTTTGTCCTGGTGTCCCCTGGCTGGGCTGTTGCCTTAGGGAACCCCAGACACCGTATCCTTTGGTTTGTCCTTGGGGCTGTTCTGAGAGGTCCTGTGATTTCCCGCCCCTCCCATGACCACTGTGGATCTGTTCCCAATGCAGTAGCTCTGTCCCCAGCTGTCCTTGTCACTTTCTGCTGCCAGGGGTGACTGACGCGAGTAGTTTCTGAGCACTAGGGAGTTGGGGGGCACAGACTGGGGTGATTGTTAGGCTTTTTGTTTCCTAAGCCCTTCTCCTGGGTCTGCTGAACCACTTACTGCGTGCCCATCATCTTTTCTGCTTCTGAAAGTTTGATTCTGTCTTCTCTCCTGATCTCTTTGAGTAATTACGGGTGTGTGTGTATGTGTGTGTGTGTGTGTGTGTGTATGTGTTATCAGGGGTGGAACCCAGCACCTTTGCACTGAGCTGTATCAGTGCCCCACTTTTTTTTGAGTGTACGATTTTTTGGTACACAATTACCAATGTGCACCACCAAACCTGGCCTTAAGTTTATATATCTTTTGTAAAATGTCCTTGCCATCATCTAGGTGGAATTTTAAGAGACAGCAAATGCATGTGTCTGTTTAACCTACCATCTGTACTCAGATCTCTAAATACAGCATTTATAACGACATGGACCCTTTGTCACCCTTACTCCGTGTAACGGGTTTTCCCTGTGTGAGAGGTGAGACCTCAGCGAGCCGCAGTTGGTGCCACTGAGGTACAGATCCGCCCCTGGTCAGTGCTGTGTCTCTAAGATCATCTGTGACCTTTTGAGGTATTTGTATTTCTGCATGGACTTAGCTCTTCCCGGGCTGTTGGATTTGAGGGATTCCTGCAGCGGGCTGACCTCAGGTCTCAGGACATTTAACCTCCAATTTTACGATTGGATTTCAGCGGTGTGTGTGTCACTCAGACTGTTTTGCCCTTTAGCGTCTGCCTTTTGCATGAAACAGCTTGACTTTTTCAGAGCTGCTTTTCTTCTCCAACTCTCCTGGGAGGGGAGCGTGCGTAGATTCAGTCTGGGTGCAGCGTAATCTCAGGGTAACGTATTGTTAAGGACTGACCGTGCTCCCGCCCCCAGTTCAGATGTTGGGGGCCTGACCTGTGGTGTGACTGTACTGAGAGGGAATTTCTAGTTAGATAAAGTTGTGAGAATGAGTCCCTGATCTCATAGGAGTGGTGTCCACATAACGAGTGACCTGGGCTGGGCAGGGTGGTGCATGCCCGTAAGCCCAGCACTCTGAGAGGCTGAGGCAGGGCGATAGCAAGCTGGAGCTCAGCCTCAGCAGCTTAGTGACTTAGCAAGGCCCTGTCTCAAATAGAAAAGGTCTGAGAATGTAGGTCAGTGCGAAGGCCCTGGTTTCAATCTCAAGTACTGAAAAAAGACACAGGCAAACAGATCCTGGCCAGCATACTCGTCTGCCCTCTTCCAAACCAAGCGAGCAGAGGGCAGCTGAAGCCAGGAAAGGGGCCCGCACCAGGAGCCTTTTGCGTCTCTGTCGTTGAAGCTGCCTGGACCCTGGTGCTTTGCGGCAGCAGCCCGAGCTGACGAGATGCCTGATTTGTGACACAGTGGCTTGGTCTTCCAGGCTGTTCCTTAGATGTTGCCTCTGTCAGACTCGAGCTTCAGACGGGCAGCTCTGTGCAGCTGGTGGCCGTGGTCTGTGCCCTAGCCCGCGCCCTAAGCTGGGGGACTGTGCTCAGCCTGGCCACGCAGGCTCTGCTGTTCATCACCATTTGGAACCCTGGCTAGACCTGAACTTGGCCTCCGTGAATGCGGATGGCGGCGACAATGGACTCACCTCACAGACAGGTGTGTCAGTGACACGCCTCTCTCTGTGACATGTCAGAGTTACCCTCTGTGTGGAGCGGCATCACACACGTCTGTTGTGAGCACACTGTGCAGCAGCCCCCATGAGTCTGCGGCCAGGACCTTGGCTGCTGTCCTGTCCCTCAGGGTGTCAGGGACAGGTTGGATTTCACCTTGCAGTGTCCTCTTGCCCCATTCAGAGGTGAGGAGGAAGGGGTGACTCCTGCGTGTTGTGAGCGGTGGCACGAGTGGGCAGTTAGACTTCACTTAGCTGGGGCCTGGTAGCGTGGGGTGCACAGAGCACCCAGGAATGGGACAGTGTGCTGCTGGGGGTCCAGCTCCACGCAGGAAGGTCCCTTGCAAGGGCGCTGTCATTGTCTGAAGAGTTCCAGAAAACCTCCCGGAGCAAGGAACAAGGAGACCTGCTGCGTAGCAGGTGCGAATCACACAGGGAACAGCATGAAGAGTAGACAGGGAGACAGCAGGGTAGATGTGGGGGAGCACACCAGCAGTCCCAGAACTCTGGGAGACTGAGGCAGGAGGATCACAAGTTTGAGTCAAGCCTGGCTAACTTAGCACCTTTGCAAGATCCTGTCTCAAAATTGTGAAAGGTTGAGGATGTAGTTCAGTGCACAGGCCCTGGGTTCAGTCTCCAGCACTGCACAAATAAAAGGAGGGAGGGGCAGCTCATGAAGAACCTGCAGATACAGGTCTGTACGCAGCCTGTATTTCTAGGCAGTATTCGTGTATGTGTACACATACTCTCAGATGTCTGTTGGGGTGGGAGAAGTCCAGGCTGGAATCAGAACAATCGTTTGAAGACTTCCTGAGTCCCAAAGTAAGGGCCTGCATCAGGTGACATCAGGCTGCTGGTGGCAGGAAGGCTGCTCGGGAAGAGTGAATGGATCTGGCCGTTTAGGGGTGTGAAGGGCCCGGGAAAGAGGGGCGCCTTCAGGCTGTGCAGTCATGAGGCTCAGCACATGGGGGTGACAGCGACTGTTCTCACAGTGGTGCAGGACACTCGGGCGGTCAGCGTGGGCAGGAAGATGACGGTGTGGACTTCACACTACTGCTGGTAGCGTCCGTAGAGCCCGCGGGTACCTTTTCAAGGAATGGCCTCACTAGAAAAAAAGTCTCAAAATTCATAGATAGGCTAATGAAACGTTTATTTGGCATTATCTCCCCCTGCCCCCAAACAAAAGCTCTTAGTTACTGGATGAAAAGCCAGATACTGTTTAAATTCAGCATATTTTCATACTCTGAACCCCCAGGCACCTATATATTATCACTATGCTTTTTAGCTGGAACAGGAAACTATTGCTTGACTTGGTTCATAGAGTTGACCAGATTTCTTTTTTTCTCTTTAAGACAGTGGTACAACAAGTACTTGTCCGTTTATAAGCCGGGTTATATTAGTTATTCATTTACTCCAGCAAATGCCAGACAGATGCTGTGAATTAAAAGCCCTCACAGGCCAGTGGGGCTTCCTTGCAGAGCTGCCTCAGTTTTCTTGCTGTTTCTTCATTCCAGGTCATTATTGTACAGTGATTTTGGAGAAGCAATTTTCTTAAGAGAGTACAAATTGGATTATTCCCCTTTATTGAATTGAAATTCTTAACAAGGCTTTCTACTGATGAGATATTGTGTGCATGTTAGGCTGGAAAGGCTAGTTGGAGTCATTTAGTCAGCGTTTCGGAATTAGAAAGTCATTGATTAAAGCTTTACTAATAACTCATGCAGAGTTCAGTAATAAAAAGGCTTCTGCAAGGGGCTGCGGACACAGCCGTGGAAATCAGTACCAGGTGAGCAGCCGCGGCACAGGACTCGGAGTTGGCCTGGCTGTGGCCGTGCGCTCGAGCTCTCCGCCAGGGACCCTGCAGGCCCTCCACCCCGGGAAGTGTTCCTCCTCCAGCAGCTGGGTCTCCAGGGGTGGTGTGGCTGCAGCCCAAGGGGCTAGGAACCCTCTCCCCACTCCGACTCGGGGCTTCTGGTAGGAAACCATCCTTGGGATGTGGAGAAGCTTTTAACATGAGCAAGACAAACAATCAGGCTCCTTTGTGTGTGTGTGTTTTTATATATATATATATATATATATATATATATATATTTATATATATATATATATTTTTTTTCCCCCCTATGGATATTTTTCCTTATAACCTGACAACTTTTTTCTTTCCAGTTCAAGATTGATGGAAAATGGTGGACATGGATTGATTACAACCGCTTCCAGGAGCTCATCCAGGAATACGAAGATAGTGGCGGATCCAGAAGTTTCCGTGCAGAGGATTACATGGCCCGAACTCCTCACTGGGCATTGTTTGGTGCCAGTGAAAGAGGCTTTGATCCCAAGGACACGAGACATCAGAGGAAGAGCAGATCAAAAAACATTGCTGGGTGTTGAACTTGCCTGATGTCGTCATGTGGAAGGACAAGGAGGGTGGATCCAGAAGGTCATTGGATTCCCATGGCTTCCAAGGGCAGATCCTGCTGCTTAGTGTCATCCAGTTAAGATGCTGTCACGTGGCCAGGTTGGAGAGACAGCACCCACTCTTTGAGAGCCTAGACTTGGCCCCACCGTTTCTTACCAGAACTCAGGCCCCTTCTGGATTTTATTTCTGAGAGGAACATCATTTTGTGGGGGGAGAAGGCAGTCATTATTGGAACATAATTAATACTTTTTTCGAGTTACAGTTTAGTAAGATTTCCTAACATACTATTCATGAGTGTTATCTTAGGAATAAAGAGCTGTGCCTCTTCCTCCTTCTGGGCTCTTAGGTTTTTGTGAAGCAGACACTTAGCATCAAGTTGTACCTCCTTAAGCTGATGTGTCAGACCACCGCCCCTCCTATTGCCTTTACACGATACCTCCTGGAAAGATTTTAAGTTGTCACAATTTTCAAGTATTCTTAAATACCGCACCAGTTGCAGCAACCGTGTATGAAATTGTTTTGGACCTCACACCATACCGAAACCCCCGTTCCCATACACATTACATGGGCGGGATCAGGTAGCTCTGTCTCAGAGAAACCGCCTTGTGATGGTGCTGATTCTCAACTCAGCAGCCCACTCCGCAGTGAGGAGTCCACGCCGAGGTCTGAAGGCCACTGTCAGGCCTTCACCTCACTGCAGGCTGCCATCTTTGTCCCCTCCCGTGGCCCTTGCTGCTTCTCTAAGGTTTGAATTGTTTCTAGTTAAAAACATCATGCTTAGTATTTTTATTTCAGTTGTTAAAGTTATTTTAAAATTCTATCAAAAAATTTATTTAGTAAAAGTCTTTCATAAAGACTTCACATAGGAATATTCTTTTACATGCTTAAAGATCTCTCAATCACATAGTTCTAAGCCCCATCAGACCCGCCTTCTCACATTGCAGCTGTTTTGTCAGAGCTTCTGTGGTGAACTAAAATCCACGGATGATATAATCTACCTGCTTAACTGAACACTGAGCACCATATTTATTTTTAAGTGGAAGATGGTGACAAGAAACACCAGTCTTTTCTTTCTGTATTTACATCACTTTCAGGATTTCACTTCTGACACCAGATGTGGCATGTGGGGGTCCCACAGTGACCAGTAACAGTTCAGTCCAACTCCAGTGCTGTTGTGGCTGTGTCTGGATGTCCCCCCAAAGCCTCATGCAGTTATAGGTGGTGCTTTTTCAGAAGTGACTGGGTCTAGAGTGTGTGACGCTGGAATTGATTCATGGTGCAATGCTAGGCTCAAGGGCACTAGGATTAAGGGTGTGAGTGCTGCCTGCCCTCAGTAGCCTGGATAAGATATAAGGGGTAGGGCAGTGGTCTTCCCTTTGCTTGCTTTGCTACCTTCTGCCTGCCATGGACTGTTTCTCCTCTGTGATGCCCCTCTGCCATACGTTCCCGCCTTGGAGCCAGCTGATGATGGACTGAAACCTCTGCAAACTGGGAGCTAAATAAACCTTTCCTCCTTTAACTTTGAGTGTCAGGTATTTTGTCTCAGCAGTGAGAAAAGTGTCTAAGACAGATGCTAACAGTGGTTACCACACACACCACAGAAGAGAGGCTCAATCCATAAGACTTCCCCTTACTGCAAACTGCCCTGCTATGTAGTTGGCACCAGATTACCCACAATCTCTGCCCAACTTTGCTCTAAGTCGGAGATTCCCACTACTCCCTTCTTGGGTTTGTAATTTGCTGCAGGGGCTCACGGGACCCAGGATAACAGAACACTTCCCATTGCTCATTTACAAAGAACATTTCGAAGGCTACAAGGAAACAGATGAACGGGTCCATAGGGCAAAGTCCACAAGGGCCCCAAGTGCAAGAGCTTCTGTCCCTGTAGTGCTAGGGTGCATCCCCCTCTTGACACATGGATAGGTTTACCACCCTGGGAACTCTCTGAGCACCATAGTGCAGGAATTTTTATGGAGGCTTCATTGCATGGGTATAGTTAATCTCCCAGGGCCAGACCTTCCATGCCTTTGCCCAGCAAGAACCTTCATTGTGACAGAAGGAGGTGTCCTGCTGACCAGAAGCTGTCTGTCGGGAACTGGAGAAACATTAGAGCGAGAGCTCATCGAGCACTCTGGAAATTACAAGCGTCCTGGAGTTTTGAGCCAGGATACAGGGACAGAGACTAAATATATCTTTTTTATTGTCACTTTGGGGAAAGTGACAATATCACAGAAATCCTATCTTTTTCAAACTCTGTGCAGTGTCCTGTCCTCACAACAGAGTCAGGTGACCAAGGGCAGTGAGATAGAATGGCATTATGTTAGTGGTCGCTGAAGAGGGATGAAAATCACCTTCAGCCAGGTCTGGTGGCACACGCCTGTAATCCCAGCAGTTGGGGAAGCTGAAGCAGGATGCTCGTAAGTTCGATCCTAGCCCAGGGAACTTAGTGACCTTTCTCAAAAAAAAGGGTTGGAGATGCAGATTAATGTGAAGGCCTTGCGTTCAGTTCCCAGTACTGGAAAACAGACACCTTCAAATAAAACCAAGTGTTAAAAAGCCAGCGTTCATGCCAAGGAACCCACAGGTGGGCTCCTGGATAGGCGGGCAGCCAGGGAGCAAGACAGAAGGCCAGGCACGCATGACCGGGGGCTAGCGCTCGACCTCTTCAGCCAACGCAGCCTCAGTTTATTATGAATTGAGGTCTTGCTTAAGATTTAACTTGAAGGGAGATATTTTGTTGCTTCAAATGATAAGAAAAACAGAAAAACCCTCACCAGCAGAATGAGTGAATCTCTGAGCCCATTGCTTTAGGTACACAAATGAGTGTTCTTTCATGGCAGAATCTATTGATCTGCTGCTTCCTATTTAAAAAATAAATAAATAGCATGGCACATTAATCCCAGCTCACAGTCATAGCAGAAAATGTAAAATGCCTTAGGGAATAAACAAAGGACTCTACACGGGGAAATAAGTTTGCTGAAAATAGAATGGAAACCCTGGGCATGCTTAGAAGGTGACCTGTTTACAAAACATCTTTCTCATTTTCAATGAAATTTATTTTTTGGTGCTTAAGAAAATGACTCTAACGTTGGATTAAAGAATTAGCTAACTAGGTGGGACTAGATAAGAAATTTTAGAAAAAATTATCTATGAAAGAAAAGTTGCTTTATGAGATATCAAACTTGTTAACTAAGTAATTAAAATGATATGAGATCAGTTTCCAAGGTGACAGAGTAGGGATCTTAGTGAAACTTACTCTCCCCCGAAACAAGGAGATTTATGGGCAGAACAAAGAGAACCATCCAATCTGAGAATTCCGAAAATCAACCAAGGCTTCTCTAAAACTGCAAATCATCCCCATAAAAAGAAAGTACTGATTCTTCATAAAATTGGCAATTGATTTCACATCAGAAATCTTGAAGGCCAGAAGATAGTGAAGTAGAACAGTCAAGTTCAACCCTTCTTCAGAAATAAAGGCGACATTACGACACTGGCAGATTAACAAGAAGCAAGGGCATTTCTGCACTAGCAGAACTGCCTGGGAGAAATACTAGCGACCTTCAGGCTTTAAGGAAAGGGCACTAGGCTTCAGCCTGAACCCGTATGAAAAAATAAGGAGTGCTGGTGAGTGTCACTGTGTCTGCATTATGAAAGATTATACATATTTTTATTTGTAATATTTTCTTTTGTTTTAAAAGACAGTTGCCTAAATCAGTTTGACTGGATTATTTTCACTTATTAATAAAGTTGTTTTATTTATTTAAAAAACTGGGACCAGGACTGTGGCTCGGTGAGAGAGCACAGGCCTTGCGTGCTTGATGTCCTGAATTGATGGACTAATAATGTGTGGTATTTGCGTAATCATAATAGTATAAAGGCGTGGGCAGGACGTGAACCCATGAAGTAAAATGCACTCACTGTATCAGAACAACTGTTGACTACCACTATTGAAACTGAGCTGATATAAATCCAACTAATTATAATCCTCAGGACAACCACTAGGAGAATAAATTTTAAAATGCAGTAAAAGAAACAAGGGAATGAAACAGATACACTAGAAAATATTTAACACAAAGGAAAGCAACAGTGAAGGAGAAGAACATAGGCGTAAGACATTTTAAAAAGAAGCAGCAGGTGTAAATCTTACCTTATAAATAAATATTATTTTTTTAGATAACTATTATTATGTCTCAAAGGACAGAAATAGCAGAATGGACTAAAGTAATGAAAAATAAAACTAATAATAACCCAATTATATGGTGTCTACAAGAGACCTTTAGATGC
This sequence comes from Dasyprocta punctata, assembly GCA_004363535.1. Taxonomy (NCBI): domain Eukaryota; kingdom Metazoa; phylum Chordata; class Mammalia; order Rodentia; family Dasyproctidae; genus Dasyprocta; species Dasyprocta punctata. The sequence goes on from RJWM01030288.1 coordinate 16,134, forward strand.
AGAGGCAAGTAGGGGGAAAGTAGAGGGATGGACAAAGCTATCCCATGAAAGCAGTCTCCCAAAGATAACTGGGGTGGCTCTACTAATACATAAAAAGAACAGACTTTAAGAAAAATATTTTTGCTAAAAACACTTGGCAGTGGTAAGAGGGCCAATTTCCGAGAATGCTGTAATGATTATAAATGCCTGTGCACCTAGCAGCGGAGTCCCAAAACACATAAAACTGAAAGCTTTAATTCAACCAAAAAAAAAAACAAAACAAAACAAAACAAAACAAAAAAGCTGACAGGTTATGGGATGAAGACAATTAAGCAATTAATAGTCTGACACTTATGCACCCCTTTTCTAATAATAGGACAGCCAGTCAGAAGATGGACTGGGAAGCAGATTGGAGCAGCCCTGTAAACCAGCCACACCTAACCGTCACAGAACTGCAGCCCAGCGCCGTATTACCAAGCGACGTGGTGTGTTCTTGGGAGAGCCCACGCATCAGGCCGTGAAATCAGTCTCTGTAGATCCGAAAGGATTGAAGTCCTACAAAATATTTTATGGTCCTAGCAGAAGGGAATTAGAAATCAGCAATGGGAAAAAAAAATCAAGACATTCACAAATATGAAGGAGCTAGTCAAGATTCTAAATAGCCAAAGGGTCAGAGAAATCATAAGACAAATTTAAAGGAAAGAAAACCAAAACACAGCATACCAAAATGGAAATATTGCTACTGCAGCATGTAGAGGGACATTTATAGTTGCAAATACTTGCACTGAAAAGAACGTATATGATGAAAAAAGGAATTAAGATGTGTTATATATATGCACCAACTCCACACAAAGAATGTAAACATTATGTACTGCAAATAAGTAGTAATAAGAATAAATGAAAAGATCGTGTATCTCAAGTCAATAGCCTAACTTTTCGCCTTAAGAAGCTAGAAAAAGAAAAACAAATTAAACCCGGAGCAAACAGAAGCAAGTAATAAACATTAGAGTGGAAATAAATGAAACAGGGAAAGAAAAAATTTTTTTAAATCTCTGAAATTAAAAGTTGGACAAGCCAGTCATGGTGGCACACAGCCTATAATCCCAGCACTCTGGGAGACTGAGGCAGGAAGATCACAAATTCAATCACAGCCTGGACAACCCTCTCAAAATTTAAAAAAGGTGGAGGAAGGATGGCTGGTTATGTAACAGCGTGAAAGCCCTGGGTTCAATTCCCAGTACCAAAAGCAAAAAACAAAACAACAAGTAATAACAAAAACCAACTTCCACAAAACCAGCCAACCTTTAGCTAATCGCCAAGAAAAAAAAAGACAACAGATATCTAAAATCAGATATGAGTGTGAAAATATGTTTGTACAACAATGAAAACACTAAACCCACTGAATTACCTAATTTAAATGGGCAAATTTAATGGTATGTGAAATATATCTCAGTAAGACTTTTCTTTATGTAGTACTGAGGATTGAACCTAGGGCCTTTGCATGTAGCTACATCCCCAGCCCTTTTTAAATTTTTGAGATGGTTTCATGAGTCTCTAAATTGCCAACAAACTTGCAGTCCTCCTGCCTCAGCCTCCCAGAATGCTGGGATTACAGGAATGTGCCATCCTACCCAGCTCTATAAAGTTGTTTTTAAAAAAGTAATAAGCAGAGGGGCAAACCTGGATGTTCATAACCCTTAAAGGGAGCCTCATAAACCAGCAGGGATTTGGGAGCAGAAGCACCTAGCTCCTAGACACCTCCAGGATACCTGTGCTAGATTCCTACAGGGTTAGATGAGAGGAAAAGGTCCGTGGGAAGCATAGGTGAGAAGCCCTCTCCTGTGATGAGGCCTCACAGCTCTCGGTCGGAGCTTATGAAAACATAGGCTGCTGGACCCCGTCCCATCTCTGCAGCCTAGGCCTGCTGTGAAGCAGGGTTTGTGCCCCCAGCAGGTTTCTGGGGGACACTAATGCTCCCAGCCCCAGGCCCACTGTTACAACCACCTGCAGAGCTAGAAATGATGAAAGAACTCACCTGGGAAAAGTTAGAAAATTCTTTTGCCAAACATGCTAACATATCTAATGTATCAAATATCACCTAAAGAGACAAAAATTGGAAAAAATAATTTGCATGAGATGTGACAGAGAAATCCTTACACTTGGGGCAAATTGTCACTTGACGAGATTGTATAGTTCAGTTAACACTGGTGAAATGAGCAAAGGACACAGGACCTGAAGTGTCCCCAGTGAGCATGTGTGCGAGCCCGCAAATATACAGGGCCACCCGTTCTCTCTGCATTACGGCTGGGAGCCAAATGTCCCCCCAGAGCCTCACTGTGCAGAAGGCTTGATCGCTGGCTCTTGGGACTCAGGAACTGGATGGATCGTGAGGCATGAACTTCATCGAGTGAGTCCATTGTTTAGTGGGTTTATTGAAGGTGGGGTCTAATTTGGATGAGGCAGGTCCTGGGGGCTGCCTTTAAACGGTGCATCCTGTCCCCAGCCCCTTCCTCTGTCCTTGGTTTTCTTGCTCTTCCTGTCTTTGCTCTGCTGTGCCCTCCCACCTTGATGTTTCTGCCTTGGGGCCAGCGACCATGAACTGAACCCTCCGAAACTACAAGTTAAAGCCTTCCTGCGTTAAGTCCTGTGTGTCAGTGTTTGGTCACAGTGACAGAGAACTGATCAGTGTAATCAAGGATACAGTATTTTCCTATCAAATTATAAACTTTTTTTTGTCATTATATCATGACAGCATAAAGTATTTCAAAAGCAGTTTGGCAACCAAGACCCTTTATCTTTAGCTTTGGGGTAAGTGATTTAAAGAGATAAAATAGTATTTTGCTTACAGATACTTTATTGAAAGCATTTTATAATAGTAAAAACCCAGAAACCTAAACATAAAATACAGAAGGCAGTTGCTACTTGTTAAAAGAATGGCAAGATTATTTTACTGTACTAAGTCTTATTCTCTATAAAATTCACCCGTCCGACAAATGTTTATTGAACGCCACATCTGTTCTAGTTATTGCTGGGGATTCATTGGTAAGTAATGAGAAAGAGAACATGATTTGAAGATCTGTGGGTATAAACATTAAATGCCGGACACACCGGGTCTGTAAGTGCCCAAAGAAACGGCCTCTGGAGGTGAGTAGCGGGGTTTCCTGGCCGGGCTGTGGGGGCGGGGAAGAAGGACTTGCAGGGCAGCCAGAGTCACCACAGCCGGAGCTGACGGTGCAGAAGCTGTGGGAAGGGCCAGGCCATCCAGGGAAGCCCGGGCGACATAATGGGTGATGACTCAGGGAGATGGAGGCCAGGCCAGGCCCGAAGAGCAATTATGCAAAGGAACAACATGATTTGATTTGCATTTTAATAAGATCACTCTAGCGGCAGGTTGGAAAATGGCTTGGGGAAGCCAAAAACGAATGCGATGAGTGGGTAAGTATTTTCCTAGAACAGGCAAGAAGCAATGGCCTGAGGGGTGGCCTTTGTGCAGTGTGTCGCCAGAGCGCTGACCCGCGGCTGGGTTGGAGAGGGGAGCATGGAGTAGAGAGAGCTGGGAGGCAGCTCTTACTGGATTGGGCTACAGATTGGTCAGATGAAAGGTCAAGGATGACTTCCTGGTGTTGGACACGGGGACAGGACGGGTGATGGAGCCGTTCTCCAAGCCAGGTGCTGCTGGAGGGGACCAGGACTGGGGGAGCCTGGGTCTGCTGGTGGACATGTGGGTTTGGAGCTGCAGCTGGGTCCTGAGATGGGCGGGGGAGGATTTGGGAGGAAATAGAAAGGCACAGACGTGGCCACGAGGCCCCGAGGCAGGCTGAGGTCCCTAAGGAGGGCGGAGCAGGAGAAGAGAAGAGCTACAGCTCAGGACGCCAGTCCTTCCTAGAGGGAAGAGAGGTGGCAGTGACACAGGTCACAGGTTGCTGAAACCCAGTGGGGTGGTGGGCCCCAGTGAGACGTGCGACGGGAGCTCCCAGAGGGCAACAGAAGGGTCCCCTTGGCTGGGATGGGAGTCACCGCTAACCTGATCAACACTTTGATACACCGAAACTTCCAGCCAGCAAAATGCTTAGGGATTAACGACAAAAGATGTTTCTGATGGAATGCTAAGTTTAAAAGGTAGAGTACAAAATTAAGGTATAAATTACATAAATACTATATGTATGAAGAAAGATATATTTTTATTTATTTTTGTCTTTTTGAGACAGTATCTCACTCTGTAGTTCGGGCTGGGCTTGAGCTCACTTTGTAGCCCAGGCTGGTCTCAAACTCAACGATCCTCCTGTCTCAGCCTCCCGAGTGCTGGGATGACAGACGTGCGCCACCACGCCTGGCTTCAAATAAGTATTGTAAAAATCAAAACAATGCAAGAAAATGTATTGAGAAATGTGTTGTCTCCTTCTTCATCCCCAAAGCCTGCTTTTCCTTAGAGAAGAGCCCAGGCTTGTTGGAATTGAGCCCGCACTTGGAGTTAAAATATATTCAAAGCAGGCTGTTTTGTCGGTGGAAAGATTATTTAATTTTTGTTGTTCTTTCGGTGTGCTCAGCTGTTTTTCTGACTTTTTGTTTAAATACAAATTGAGGAGCTCCTCCTGGGGCACGATTGATTAGATGCGAGTTAGCAGTGACTAATCTTCCTGGCCACTCGCCTGCTTAGTACTTTTTGTCCTTTACCAATTTCTTTTCATTTCACAGAATAAAGCATGTTGTTTTCATGACTAGGTTTTTTTTTTTCTAATTAGTGCATATTAGCTGTACAAACCAGTGGCTTTCATTCTGGTGTATTCATACTTGCATATACTATACTTTGTCCATTACTCCTTTCCTTTGCATTTTTTTTTCTTGTCCCCTTTCTGCTTTCCTCTTCTTAAATAGTGGCCATTCTGCTTCAGTTCATCTCACTTTTTCAAAATTATTTTTGTCTTGAAGGGGTGGGTTCAGTGTCATAAATCCATTGCATTTTCTGGAGATTTAAGCTCCTGCATTTGAAGGACCCGAGAGTTTGGCTCTCCACTCACTGATTTCAGGGACTGTGGCCCGGATGTTCGGGAAACCTCGTCAGCAGCCACAGACCTGAGCGCCAGGGAACCACACCCTTTGGCATCCAAATGTTCTGCACTTCTCAGCATCCTCTGCAGTTTCTTCAAATTCCTATGAAGACCCTAAGCCCAGATCATGTCTTCCCCTTGTTCCAGAAGCTCTTGGAGTAGCTGAGGCATTACTCCACTGAGAACCGCTAGATGTTTATACTCTGATTTATTGGCTGAGGAGAGACCGGATAAGAGCTCGGATTCTTGAGAAGTTAAAATAGGCAAGGGGGACAGTGGTGGTGATGGAGGAGAGGGCCCGGCTTGGCCCCTGTGCTGTCACTCAGTCAGAGGCCTGGATTCTGCCTTGTCCCAGCAGGAGGCCTCCTTCTCCCTGGAGGACAGTGGAGAGAGGAGACCTGGTGGCCTTCGCATAACCGCTGAAACTGGCATCCTAAGCCACATGCTCAGGGCTGAGGGCCCCACTGCAGTCTGTGGTTTGTGCAAAGGCAGGTGTGGGACAGTGAGTCCCCACTGCGACAGCATTGGGCTGTGGGGCCTCGTGACACAGAGACAGGCCACCCAAAGGGCCATGATTGTCCTCTACCCAGCTTGGGAAGATGCAGGGAGGGTGTCCTTGGGGACGGGACATCGGGAGAAGCGGCTGTGGTTATCAGACAGTGAGCTTGTACCATAACGTGCTATTCCATTAGGCAAGGCTTTATTGCAGGTGATAAAACCTCGTTCTGATGACTCCATGTGAAAAAGGAGATTGGTTTTTCCTGCAACTAGAGCGTGCAAGGCCCAGCCTGGCCCAGGGCTGTCCGAACGCAAGGACAGGGTCTGACAGACGCAGGCTCCCTGACCTGTTACCCTTACATCCGGTGCCCAAAGCGGGAAAGACGCTCCTTCTTTTGACATGATTGGACAAAGGCTAGGGAAAGGTACAACCCACGTCCTGCTCACCCCTGGGCCCACTGCCCTGTCCAGGGGGCAGCTAGAGCAACTGACCCAGTGCAGGTGGCAGCGCCGGGGTGGGCACAGAGAGGGCAGCCTCCAGGAGCCTCTGGGGATGGTGCTAATCTTGGTTGTCAATTTGGTTGGATTGAGGGGCACATGGATCAATAAAGCACACTTCGGGTGTGGCTGTGGGTGCTTCCAGAGATGACTGACATGTGGGCCAGCAAACCAAGGGGAAGACCCACCCTGACTGTGGGCAGCACCCCACAATGGGCTTGCAGCTAAGATGGACCTGAAACATGAAAGGAAGAGAAAGTCAGTCTGCACTTGCAAGTTCCATCTGCTTGAGCCAGTGCGTCTGTGCCTGTGGCTGTCACGAGTCCAGCTTCTGCAGCCTTTGGCAGGGACTCACAGCAGGGATCCTGCAGGGGGCTTCTGGGATGGCAACCTCGCCGTGCAGCTTCTTGGCTTGAACTGAGCAGCTACGGGGTTCTCTGGTTCTGGTGGGTAACAGCCACCGCGGACTCTGCCACCTCCGACCCTGTTAGCCTCCCTAGTAAATCCCTTCTCATCATCACATAAACTACGGAGAATGTTTAAATTGAGAAAATCATTACAGGAAAAGGCGCATTGCCATGAATCTCCCCCAGAATCACCCCCTCACTTCCAACACCATTACCCTATCGTTCTTGCCACTTTTTGCAGCTGGAAGTTCTCTCTTGTGAGTGTCTCTAGTTGCACCATCCTGGTTGCTTTGATGTCCTTCATTAATTCAAAATGTTTCCCTTTCATGGGCATTTTAACTTTGGGGAGTAGGCACTGGTCACACAGAGCCAGATCGGGAGAATGGGGTGGTGAGGGAGGACACACCGTCAGGTTTTTATGAGCCTGTCTTTCCACTGGATGGCCCTCTGCAGCAGCATTCACTGAATTTTTAATCCTTCCTTATAAAGACCCACAAAAAGAGGAATTCCAGAACTGCTTCAGAAAGTGGCAGAAACAATGGAATAAGGAGTCTGGAGGTGGGAGGTTTGCATTTGCTTTTGTGGCTCGGACATCAACTGGACTTAAACTCTTGCCCTCGATTTTAGTTTCCTTAGGACCTGGTCACTACAGCTCCAGGCAGTGTGACCCCATTCAGAGGCCCATAATGAGGTCATTTGCTGGAGGCTCCCAGGGGACCCAAGAGGTGGGAAACTCTGGCCCCAGCTGGCACTCTTTTCCCCCTCATCCTGGGGGAGGTGGGCCTGGCCAGGGTCTCACTAGTGAAGAACCCAACATTGCTGGACCCGTGGGGGTCACCTGTGTCCTGTAGTCTGGTTTCTAGAGAAGCCATTTCTGGTCCCCAGCCCACCCTCTTCTGCAAGTCTGTCCCAGCAAACCCCTCCTGCTGGGTGCCAGTGAGCGGTCAAGAGTGGCTGCTTTGAAGCAGGGCGTGGTGGCACATGCCTGGAACCCCAGCAC
>RJWM01030289.1:0-14830 GCA_004363535.1 Dasyprocta punctata
TTTTTTTTATTTGTTTCACTTTTTAATACTAGAGAATAAATCCTGCCCCTTCCCTCTGATTTTTTTTTCCATTTCGAGACACGTGTTGCTAAATTGCTAATCCAGGCTGGGTTTAAACTTGTGATTCTCCCGCCTCAGCCTCTTGGAGTGTTAGGATTACAGGCATGTGCTACCATATCTGGTTTTTATTGGATTGTTTATTTACTTACTGGCTTTTTTGAGACAGGGTTTCATGCTGCAGTGCAGGCTGGCCTTGAACTTACTAGGTAGCCCAAACTGGCCTTGAACTCCCAGCAATCCTCCTGCTTCAGTCTCCTGAGTGCTGGGAGTATAGGCATACACCAAGTAGGAGAGTGGCAAAATTAAGTTTTGAGTTCTTAAAAGCTCTCTCCAGTTACTCAGTGGAAAATATAAATAAAATAGGGCAAAAAAATGGGGGAAAGAGTAGTTGTATTAATATTGCTTAAGTAAATTAAGTTCTGTATGGTCATATGATGGAGTGTTATATAAACATTAGCAACAAGGGTTACAAATACTTTTTAAAAAATAATGTAGTACTTGGGATTGAACCCAGGATTTTAACACTGAATTATATCTCTATTCCTTTTCTTTAGTTTTTATTTTTTTAGCTTGGGTTTGAATTTGTAATCCTCCTGCCTTAGCTTCCCAGAATATTGGGATTGCAGGCATGTACTGCCACACCTGGCTAAAGATATTTTCATGTCAGGCAAAAATACTTATGACAATAGTAAATAAAAAAGCAGACAAGGAAATTATATATACAAATTGGTTCACCTTTGTAAAAGAATGTGTATAAGAGGAGGCAAGAGTTAATGGTGATTCTTAAGATATTAAATGATGGGTGATTATTTTCTTTATGTTTTTCTCTGTATCATTTTCTTCCTCTTTCTGCCACTTTCACTGTGGTATTTTATTTGTTTAGATGGCTTTCTAAACAACTGAACATTGGCAAAATTATCAAAGACTTGGGGCTTTCTATCTGTGAATCTTGAATAAAACTCGACAGAAGCATAGCTCTCATACTGTAAGTAGGAAGCCAGTAGAGTTAATTTCCTGGCCTCTCTTAAGGTGCCATGCTGTTACAGGTTGTCAATTTCACACATGCAATTTCTCTCCATTCAAAGCTGACAGCTTGGATTTCCCCCTCCATTGTAGTAGTTCTTCTCTTTTCTGGCTTCCCCAGGCTTGCATTTGGTAACCTTTGCCCTTCTATTTGGTACAAGCCAAAATGCCATCTTTGGAAAACTAATGTACCAGAGAAAATGATAGCACGGAGCCACGTAACCTACTGTTCTTTTCCTTTCTGTTTGTGAAGGTTATTATTAGAGCTCATTTTAGAGAATTTCAAATTCATTCAAAGTATCATGGGTTTAAATTTTTCTAATGGAAGAAAAGCTTTTGATGTTTGGGTTTAGAAAAGCTGCCTGGCTTCTTTAGAGTTCACATTTTCATACATTGGCACAATTGATCAAACACTTTATTTTAAGACACAGAGAAAAAGCAATTTACTTATACCATAGTTGTTTTGTGTTCTCAACATTATTATTATACTCTTTTGTTCTTTCTTTGTTGAACTATCTCGCTGTTTGAAGATTTACTTTTTAACTAACATATATTGGTTTTACCTTCCTTTAGATCAGTCTGAGAAACCATCTGGAAACAATTGACAATGACGTCACAAATCCAGCATTATAATTTTAATGTAGGATCAAAGAACAGGAGGAAAAATATCGCAGGGTAGAGAAGCTTAATTTAAAGTCCAAACATAAATATATGTCAGTGTAGGAAGAAGCAACAACACCTGATAAAATGATGGGATTACTGATGGCATTAAAATAAGAGTGCTTGGTTTACCTTGAGGCTTAACTTAGTTGATGTACTGGCAATCATTACTATATTCATTATGGGAAAAACAGTCATTCAGGCAGAGGATGCCAAAGTTTAAAAGACTTCATAGCATTGAGTTTGGCAGAATGTCCTGAAGCTAAACACAGAAGGTTACAGAAAAGTCTTCAACTACAGCTAAAGGTTATAAGCAGGGACAAGAGACCTGGTATTTGGAGGAATTCATACTCTACTTGAGAATTCCTAGGTAACTCATAAACATAACAGATTGCTTCTCAACAGAGAATACCAAAACTAAAACTAAACTAAGTGCCCGTTGTTGAGTAAGCAAAAGGAGGGATTTCAGGCAATGAATTTTGAAGGAGGACCTAGAATCTAGATATGAATGACCCTGAAATTACAGCTAGTATAGGAAGTGACTTCCTGATACCTCTAGAAACTGGGCTGTCAGAATGTGTCCGACAGTTTGCCGTACAAAAATTAGCTCATTCTGGAGAGAAATGTGTTTCTTGCTGGCTGGAGCATTCATTGCTTATCTGTGGCTTTCAGCCAGAAGCTAGAGGAGGGGAGCACGCTTCAGAAAGGATGATAAATCTGATGGAGTTGTAAGGACTTTTCTTTGGAGAAATCAGAGTAACAACTCCAAAATTCTTTTCTTGCTATTTAAATCAGTCCTGCTTTTTCAGACTTATTCCCAAATATAATGTAACTGCACAGCTTTTTAATAAAGGAGATTCATTTAACAATTCCTTGAATGCTATTTTACTTTATCATCTTTGCAAAATGTCTTTTAACCAATAAGTTTTGTTATTCATTTAAAAAATCATTATGGGGTTATATGTTCCAACTTTAGTTTGAAAAACATGTCATACTAGTTTGTGAAGTACCATGGGCCACCCAGTTGTGCTTAAAGATATTTTCTTGTACACTGATTTCTCTTACTATCATTAGGAGTTACTCAACTATTAAAGTCATTCTTATCTAATACAAATTCTAAAATTTTTCATTCTTGTCAGGTATGGTGGTTTAAGCCTATAATCTGCTTCTCTGGAAGGCTGAGGAACGAGGATCACAAGTTCCAGCCCATATTTAGTGACTTAGACTGTCTCCAAATAAAAAAAATAAGTGGGGATGTAGTTAGCACAAAGGCCCTGGGTTTAATCCTCAGTAGAGGAAAAAAACAAAACAAAACAAAACAAAAATTCCCTTGTCCCTTCTTATTTAACTACAATACATTCCAAATGAGACCCAATAGAATCTTCTATGTTATTTTGTTTTTTGTTTTTCTCACTCTGTAGTCCAGGCTGATCTTGAACTCATTGTGCAGCCCAGGGTGGCCTCAAACTTGAAGTTCCTGCCTCAGCTTCCATCACACCCAACTTAGAATCTTATTTTTTAAAGTAAAAAAAAAAAAAGAAAAAAAGAAAGAAAAGTGATCATGTCAGTAGAAAAAATCAGTATGCACACAAAACCAAATTCTATTACCTTCATTTGATGTGAGAATTTTGAAAACATTCAGGGAAGAAAAACGTCTGTCTCTCATACTCCTATTCCACATCTGCTTGGAAGTTCACAAACAAGCCTGCAGTGTTCTTGTGGGCTGGCCCAGGCCTCAGAATCCTTCACTTTGGTAACTTTGGAGAAGGATATGTATGATTTTGTTTAAAAATGGATGATTTTATATTTTTGCTTAGTACAATTGTAAATTTATAGTTGAGACATTTGTAGGTTACAAATATCGCAGTTGTAGGTTCTGTAAAATTCAAACCCAAGAAAGCAGCAGTTGGGAGTAGATACACAAGGGAAGTGGGCAGGGGATATTTAACCTACTTCTTCCAGCACAGCAAAACACTTGAGAACTAAATTTGGTTGAGGCAGACATTTCTGACTTCAATTTTCTTCTTGATCATTTGTTAAAGTATGCAAATGTATAAAAATTCTTTTTTTTTTTTTTTTTTTTTTGCAGCACCAGGGATTGAACTCACAACCTCGCGCCTGCCAGGGCAGGCACTTAAGGCACTGAGCCAAACTCCCAGCCCTAGTTTTTTGAGGCAGGGTTGCACTATGTAGCTCAGGCCGGCCTTGTGCTCGCGTTGTAGCTGAAGCCGGCCTCGAACTCACAACGCTCTGCCTACCTCAGCCTCCCGAGTGCTGGGATTAAAGGCGTGCGCCACCACGCCCGGCTTGTATAAAAATTCTTAATTAAAAATTTTTTTAAGATTTCATTTTACAGAGAATAAAACAAAACAAAACAGAACATAAAAAAGCAGGTCAGAACAAAACAATGCAAGCAACACAAGATTTCAAAACACGAGAACAGGAAATCAACAGTGGCTACCGTAATGTCTTTTGTTTTCCTTGAAATAGTTGTCCATATCTTCACACACAATGAATTCAAACAAAACACAATAGTATAAAACCGATAAAAACAAAAGAATGAAAGTGTCACAGGCCTTCAAAACCCGATGATAGGAAAATCAACAATGGCTATCATAATGTATTTTGTTCTCTTCAAAATAACTGTCCATACTTTCACATGTATTGAAATCAAATATTACAGAACAGACTAAGAGCAATCAAAACAAAGGATATAAGCATTACTGGACTTCACAGCAAGATGATAGGAAATCAGCAATGACTACCACAATGTCTCATTTTCTTCAAAGTAGCTGTTCATATCATCACTCATAATAAAATCAATCCTTGTAAACTCTTTAGGAGAAGTTCTAGGCTTGTATAAGCCTATACATGTACATCTATCCTTTCGGTATTAGAAGGAAAGACAAAACAAAACATCACAAATTATTAAAAAAAAAAAAAGAAACAAAAGAGACTAATAAGTAACAATAACAAGAAGCCCAAAACAATAACAATACAGGCTCACAAGAAAAGGTGATGGGAATGTAACTAAGGTTGCTATTTTGCATAGTTACCTTCAAAAGAGTTACTCAGATTACCAGGTACAGACTTGCAAAATTCATCTAATCCTATGAATGTTAACTATTTTGTTCCAAGAACTAATGGAATTAGTAACACAATCTTTTTATCTACCTTAAGTGTTTATATACAAATTTATATCTTTTCTCTTCCTTCTCTTCATTTTCCCTATCTGATTTAAAAAATTCTTAATTCTTTCAATTTGTAGAATGGGTTGTTTTCAAAATGAAATATTGTAGCTTAGACAATCACTCTACTTTGTAGTGGTATATATTGACCTCTCCACAGTGTTTGTTTTGATTAGCACGGAGAGTTATTTGTGTCCCTGGTAAAATAAATAAACTCTTAGCCAATGGTCCACTTTTTATAAAAATAATTCTTAACATTTAATTTTTTAAATTAGGGATACCAGTATATCAGAGCACTCTCATGCAGTGCTGCTATATTCTAAGAACTAGAAACCATTGGCTTTAAGGCCTTCAAGGATTTCAACAACAAAAGTTTTTTGATATTTTTGTTTAGGATAAGGTCTCACTTGTAGTTCAGACTGGCTTTGAACTAGTTAGGTAGCTCAGGCTGGTCTCAAACTCATGATCTTGCTTCAGTCTTCCAAATGCTGGAATTAAAAAAGTGCACTGCCATGCCTAACAAATTGGTAGGTAAAGTTTATAACCTTATTGAGTTTTCAGTATTTCAGAAGCTATGATTCTTTTTGTTTTGTTTTGTTTTTGTTTTTTGGTACCAGGAATCAAACTCAGGACCTTGTGCTTGTCAGGCAGGCGCTGTGCCACTGAGTTATATCCCAAGTCCAAAGCTGTGATTCTAGGGTGTTCTGCTTTTAGAAGATATTGTATCAGGGAGATATAGAAATTAGAAAATTGGTGAACTAAGTTCTACTCACTTACTTTTTTGCTTGTTTGTTTGTACTAGGTCCTCTCACAGAGCTACATACCCAGCTCCCTTTCTTTATTTTTAATTCTGAGACAGGGTCCCATTAAGTTACTAAGTTGCCTAGTCAGGACTTGAACTTGCTATCCTTCTGCCTCAGCCTCCCAGAGTGCTGAGAGTACAGATGTACACCATTGTACCTAGATCACTTACCCTTCAATAGACTTCTTTGAGTTCTTTTCCCTTTTGTTTTTTTCCAGACATGAACCTACATACCCACTTGTATACTTGGAATGTCTGCTTAGGACATTCAGATTCAATTAGAATCAGTATTAAATTAAAAGGTATAAATAAACCCAAGACAAATGAAAACTTGTATTCACACAAAAACTTATACCAAACATTCATAGCAGAATTACAGGTACCAAGGTTTGGATTTGGAACGTCCCTCAGAAGCACATGTATTAAATACTTGGTTCTCAGCTTGATGCTACTGGGAAAGGTGATAGAACCTTTAGGAAGTGGAGCTTAGTGAAAAGAAGGCCACTGAAGATTATGTCCTTGGAGGGAATATTGGGAGCTTGGTTCCTTCTTGTCTTTCTCTTTGCCTCTTGGCTGCTGTGAAGTGAGTGAATTCCCTTGTTATGTGCTCCTACCATGATGTACTGATTTGCCACAGACCCAAAGCAACAGAGTCAACCAGTCATGTACTAGAGCTTCTGAAACTATTCACCTAAGTGAGCCTTTCTTCTTTTTAAGATGTTTATTTCAGTTACTTAGTCACAGTGATGGAAAGTTAACACAATAGTCCAAGCATGGAAACAACTCAAATGTGCATTAACTGAAGAATGGACAAATGAAAAGTGGTATAGCCATACAATGAAATATTAATGAGCCATAAAAGGGAATCAGGTAAGAACACATGGTACAACATGGATTGAAAATAGTGTATGAAGTGAAAGAAGCCAGACATAAAAGAATGAATATTGTATGATTCCACTTATACAAAAAATCCAGAACAGGTACATCTATAGAGACAGGAAGTAGATTAGTTGTTGCCACAAGTTGAAGGAGGGGAAAGTGGGAGCGAGTGCTAATGGATGTGGGGTTTCTTTGGAGGTTAGTGGAAATATTCCAAAATTGATTGTGATGATGGTTGCACAACTCTGTGAATATGCTAAATATCTTTTTAAATTTGAGACAGGTCCTTGCTAAGTAGTCACGCTGCCTAGGCTGGGTTTGAACTTGTGATTCTTCTACCTGATATAATAGGGACATGCCCCCACACTTGGGTACTAAATAATTTTAAAATGTATATTTTAAATGGGCAAATTGTAAGATATGGGTCATATCTCAATATAGCTGTTATTTTAAAAGTTTCTATTTTGGAAGATGCAGGGGACCACATGGTGACTCATTCAGCTCCTAGGTGAGTCTCTAAAGAACTTGCCATATAAAACAAGCTTGTCTAAAAATGCCTGCAAGTCAAACCTGAGTCAGGGAATATATCTTTGAACTCTTCTATTAAGGGCAAAACAAATTTCAGAGGGAATAGAAACAAAAAAGAGTCAGCAACTGAATTTTGTCAAGGAAGAGGTGGCAACTCAAAACTTCCAGTGGAAAAATTAAGATGACTAACCAAGCAAATCAGTATCGTGTATTTTTAGGCATTCTCCAGACATACATGAAAGCAAATTTTTTTTTTTGAGGATTTGGGCCGTTTACATTTGTCCTTCCCTAAATTTAAATACTTAATTATAAATCAAAACCAAAATTCTCTCTTACTGAGAACAACTCAAGTAATCTGTGAAGTTGGAAGAAAATGATTAGTTACTCTCTTTCTCCCTTGCAGATACATGAGCACCAAATGCTAGTACCCCAGACTTCTGCATTAGAATTTGTTTCTGTCTTGCACACTTACCTTAGCATGTAACATGATTTTTGTTGCTGTTTTGAGACAAGGCCTTACTGAGTAGTTCAGGCTGACCTTGAACCTACTATGGAGTCTAGGCTGGCCTTGAACTCACAGTGATCCACCCGCTTCAGCCTCCTGAGTGGTGAGATTACAGACATGAACCAGCATTCCCTGAGTAACATGGTTTTTATCTATATAGTTGTAGCAAGCAGTTAAAAATAATTTATTGCTAGGTGTGGTGGCAGGTGCCTGTAATTCCAGCACTCTGGAGGCTGAGGCAGGTGGATTGCCATAAGTTTGAGGCCAGCCTGGGCTACATAGAGAGTTCAGGGTACAAAGTCATGAGGTGGATGTAAGGTGAAACAAAACTGTGATTAACTAGTAAGATTACAAAGTGTAGTTGCTTCAGCAATTCTGATCCACTGGGGAAGCAAGTCACCTAACAAGGTGGGTGTGAGTTGGGCAAAGCTATGATCAACCAGTAAGATTAGTAGTATAGTTGCTTAGGTAATCTTGGTCCAATGAGGGGACAGGTCACATAGCAAGTGTTCATAGGAAGAATAAGGACCATTCCTGGAAGGAATGGTTCAGGGAACGAGGACATTTCCTAAAAAAGTTGGGTCAAGGTCTTGGTCCCCCACCCAGATGACTGGTGCCTATTTGGAGTATCCATCATTAATGTTCATTCCTGGGGAAGTAGGTGTAGTCACTTCATCTTTGTCTTGAGGCTTGGCCTTCAACAAATGTACCTCTACCCACTGTTGTAGCATGTTCTCATCTTCCGCGCTGACTCCCTCAAGTGCCTCGCCCTGTCTAACCACCTATAATATTTCTATTTAACTTAGCCATTTATAATAATATGAGTCAGTCATAAAAAGAACAAAGCACATGTTACAGTTGAATGAACCAATCATAGTGCAGGTTCTTGGGTGCTGGAAGGAAAGAATTGTCAAGGGCACACCCAGTAGTAAGTAGTAAGTAGCTATGTTTCTTGCAGATCAGGGAGAAGGTAGCAGCAGGAACAGGGAAAAACAAGAGAGCAAAGAGTCCTGCTAACTTGGGTTTCCAGCACTGAAAGGGCAGACACCTCTGAGTCCAGGTCCACTGCCCCTCTCACCAGTGTCAGTGTCCCACTGCCTTGGCCCAGCGACCTCCTAGGCTTTTGTTATTTTATTTTGTAACTCTTTTAGGACACTGGAAGCAGGGATGACCCTTAAGGAGGTGTTTATTGCTGAATGGAGGGAAGGGGGTGACTCGTTCAGCTCCTTTGTATATAACTATATACTATACAGACACACACTATAACATAGTGAAAGTTGAGAACATTGAGCTATTTCTGTTTTTAGAAAATAATGTGGCTTTTTTTTTGTTTTTTTTTGTTTTTTTTTGGTGACAGGGTTGCACTATGTAAATCAGGCTGGTTTTAAACTCATGGCAATCCTCCTGCCTCAGTCTCCCAAGTACTAGAACTACAGGCATGTGCCACCACACTCAGGTCTTCTCAGATAAAGCAAAAACATCAGCAGGGGAATGGTGGAACATTACAACAGCATTGGGAAGAGCTTCTTCTCTGCACTTGGTGGCCCATGTGCTAGTTCATTTTGTATCATTTAAAGTGTAAGAAACACCAACTCTGAAGCCAAGAGAAATAATCCTGATTATTGGCCCCATGTTTTTGTGCTACTAGGGATTGAATCCGAGGCCCTTTCACTGAGCTGCATCCCATGCCTTTCTTATTTTTCGTATGGAGACAGATGCTAAACTGCCCAGACCAGGCTTGAACTTGGAATTCTGCTGTGGCCTCCAGAGTGCTGGGAGTATAGGCGTGTGCCACCATTGCTGGCTAAGCCCTGCTTCCACTCAAGTTTAAGGATCTGAATTGTTTCTCCAAAGTGCTTTTAAAATTCCTAAAAGTAGGCAGAATTTTAGGGGTTAGAGGGCATGGGGAAAATAAATCATATAGGGAAGGGGAAATTAAACAGTCTGTCCTTCTGCCTTTAATTTGTATGACTCTTCTTCCTTGCCTGCTTTTTCCCTTCCTGTCCCCACCCCCATCCACTTCTGCACACCAACCTGACTGGACTCTTCTCCTTTATTTGTGCTTGGTTTGCGATCTCCTTTCTTGCCTTTGCTCAAATACACCCAGTATGCCAAAGACCTAATCCAGTTCTAGGCCACAGTAGATACTCAAAAAATGGCACAGTTGATAAATGAATGAATGACATGAGTGCTATGCTGCTGGAAGTCAACTGAACAGAGACTGGAACAGTGCCTACCTCCAAAACTGCATTTTTCCCAAACCCCACATTCTCATCTGAAATGACTCTCCTTGTTCGTTTCCTGAAGCTCTCTGAGCTTTTATGTCAGTGCTTACCTCATGCCTCCTTGTATTCTGTGCTACCTGGGAGAAAAGACCTTATCTCCATCCATCTCTATCTTCGGTATTCATGGGAGAGTGATCAACACACAAACACACTCCAGAGCATCTGTTGCCCTAAATCATGCAGAAACTCCATGAAAGAAAACTCCATCATCCCTTATGGTCTGGATGCAGCACCTCTGAGCAGTTTCAGAGCCATTCTCAGGCAACAGAGTGGTGGGGAATGCAGAGGGGAAGCATGGTGATTTTGTTTCCCAGCCTGTGTGCCAGCAGGCTCATGGGAAGGGCAAATTGTCTTCTTGTTATACTCCTCCCAGACCCAGCATGGCTTCTACCGACTCACAGAAAGGGCAAATTAGCTTCTTTCTCTTCCTGGGCCCTGCATGGTTTGCATGGCTCCATTTTTTTTTTTTTTTTTTTGGTATCAGGAATTAAACTCAGGATCTTGCACTTGCCAAGCATGTATTACAATTTCAATTGCATCTGTATTCAGGGTTTATGTTATCATAATGACATAAATGAAAATGATGAAAATGCTGTTTATAGCTAAGTTATGTATTAAGAAATTCTTATGCTTCTCATTTGTATATTTTGCATTCTCTGAAGAAAGTAATTATCATATTTTTATTTGCTTCACTGTCATTTTTTAAAAAATTTTTATTTGTATTTTAAACAGAATGAAACCAAGCAAAATAAAGCAGAATAAAGCAAATCAAAACAAACCAGTGTAAGTGACACAGGACTTCAAAACAATAGGAAATCAACAATGGTTGCTATAATGCCTCTTCTTGTCTTCAAAATAGCTGTAGATATCTTCAGACATACTAAAAATCAAACAAAACAGAACAGAATAGAACCAATAAAAACAAAATAATGAATGCAATAAAGGACTTCAAAACAAGACAATAGTAAATACAAAATGGCTACCATAATATAACTTGTCATCTTTGAAGTAGCTGTCCATGCTATCGGATATAACAAAATCAGGCAAAACCAAATAGAATAAAATTCAACCCAACAAAACAATGAAAATGATACAGGACTGCAAAACAAGATAATAGGGAATTAGCCATAGCTACCACCCTCAGAAGGAGATCCTCATAGATGCCACACTGTGTACCATTATCCTCTGAATAGATGATTAGACCACTGGCCCAAGACCTGCAAAGTCAGTGAAACATGAAACACCACATGCATCAAATTGCATTTCACCTCCATAGCTATCATCACAGCCTGTGTTTCTCCAGATCAGCTGGTTGCTTATGAGTGTGTGTGGGTGATTTGCTCTTGTTTCCTGGTCTGCATGCCAGAAGGGGCTGGGGTCTGGCTGTCTCCCTAGTGACCCATGCATAGTGCTGATTCACAAGGAGGGCTTGCTTCTTGGTGACTTCTTGTTCTCTTTCGCCATAGTCTTTGAATGGTGCTGACTCATAGGAAAAGCCTGGAGTCTGGCTGTCCTCCTGACAACCCATGCATGGTGCTGATTC
Source organism: Dasyprocta punctata (assembly GCA_004363535.1). Taxonomy (NCBI): domain Eukaryota; kingdom Metazoa; phylum Chordata; class Mammalia; order Rodentia; family Dasyproctidae; genus Dasyprocta; species Dasyprocta punctata. The sequence continues at coordinate 11,474 of RJWM01030289.1, forward strand.
ACAGGGAGGGCTTTCTTCTTGGTGACTTCTTGTTCTCTTCCCCCACAGTCCACGAATGGCCTGCTTCATTGCCTTTACAATAATTCAACTACAGTGCTAGTCATTCATCTATATTTCACAATATTTCAGGACAAATTGACGGACTCTGCTTGTATGGAACTCTGTCAGGCTCAACATAGCATCTGTTCAACATGGTGCTTAGCTCTAAACAACAGTATATCTCTCCTATACTAACTTCTATGTTCTTTTTCTAGTCCCAGAATAAACTTCCAGCCTCCCTTTTGCATGTGTACCAAAGGTTCTCCAGTCCTCTCCTGATTCAGCACCTGGTCCACTCACCAAGTCTGTACCCCTAAGGCAACCCCATAAAAGCAACTCCTCAGCTTTGCCTCATCTGAGGTTCCTCACAATCTCCTGTAGCCCACTCCTGCCAGCAATAAAGGTTTTTTTTTTTTTTTTTTTAAACCTCTGACTATGTCTCCCAACTGCACCAAAAAATCCTAACATAAGTAACCTTAATATTTGGAAGAGTCAGGGGCATGAGAAGAAGCATGAGGGTGTGAAGAACTCTCTGAAGAGTCAGCTTTTCATTCATTTGTATCTTCTGGAAGAAATCATTCAGAGCCTTCCTGATTTGTGTGTCAGGTTCAAGCTGCTATCCTGGCCTATCTTCATCTTCTTGTAATTCCTTCCACTTCTCTTCAATGTGCGATCTTCTGTTTGCTGTCCTCCATTTCTTTCCTTTTACCTTCTCATTTTTGTGAAGTGTATCCTATAGTAGTTTTCAGAGAAAGGGCACACGCAATGTAAAATGTTTGAGACCTTGTCTGAAAATATCTTCCTTAGTCTTCTGATTTTATTTGTTGTCTTCCTACAGATAAGATATGGGGGCTGAGGAATTCACTTCCCTCTACCTATTTGAGTTTGAGCACCACCCTAAGGCCATCCCTCCTTAATCACACCCCTCCACCCACTTGACTTTGGAAGTCACCTTACGGGCATTCCATATAACTCTGATATAAGGAAAGGAAAACCCCAGTCTACTAGATGTCCTGTCTGGTATGAGTTGTGCTCTCTAAAATTGAAGAATGAATTTTAGGAACAATGGAGGATAAGGGCAGAATATTCATTGAGAGAAAGAATGCTTTTGTTAGAGAGAGAGAGAGAGAGAAAGAGAGAAGAGAGAGAGAAAGAGAGAGAGAGAGGTCCTGAGTGAGTTGCTGAGAACTTTGCCTTCTCAAGGGATTTTTATAAAGCAAAACCACAAGGTGAGATGGGTCCAAGGTGAGGAAAAATGGGAACTCACAAGGTAGGTGGGCATGAAGTAGGAAAGAACTATGGTCAACCAATAAGATTACAAGTGTCATTGCTCATTTAATTGGGATCCAATGAGGAATCAAGTCATATAGCAAGCAGGCGTGAATACAGAAGAGGGCCTTTTCTTGAATAGGGTTGGGTTAGTGACTCCTCTGGCTACCTCAAGGTAATGGATATCTATTTAGAATATCAATCTCTGATGTTTATCCTTAGGGTGTGGTTGCATTTGTTTTGTCTTGAGTTCAGGCCCGCAGAGGAGGTGTCTCTCTCCTCCAAGTTTGCAAGATATCTGGTCTTCTGCACTGGTTCCTTCAAGGACTTAGCCCTGTCTGACTGTCTATAATATATCTGATTTCCTCAGCTGCCTATAACAACCCCAGACTAAATGCTCAGACAGGCTCGCTTTTTTTCTCTCTCATTCTTGAGCCCAAGAGCCTCCTTTACCTGTATGGTGTGCAGTGTTTCTTTTTTGTCATTCATTTCTCCGTTTATTATATGAATGACATCAGGATTTCCAAATGTTATAAAGGAAATATAACTCCCAGCCTATTAGATGTCTGATGGAAGAATGAATTCTAAGGAACAACAGAGGTTAAGAGTAGGAAATGCTTATTGAGAGAAAGACAGTGCCTACCTAAGAGAGACAGGAGGGGACTTGGAAAATGGGTTGTTCACAAGCCACTTCTCAAATGATGTTTTATAGAGCAAAGTCATGAGTTGGGTACAAAATCATGGGGTATAAAGTGGGACAAAACTATGATCAGCCAATAAGATAACAAGCGTAGCCACTTAGGCAATGTTGAATCAGGGGAAGGAATTCACATAGCAAGTGTACCTGGAAAGAACAAGGACCTTTCCTGGAAGAGATGGGTTCCCCACCTACGTGGCTGATGTCTATTTAGAATATCCATCATTTTTGTTTATTGATTGATGTCTATTTAGAATATCTGCCATTTTTGTTTATCCTTTGGGGCAGTAGATATAGTCAATCCATCTTGATCTTGAGGCCTGGTCTTCAATGAATGCGGCTCCACCTACAGTTGTAGTGTGTTCGCATCTCCTCCACTGACTCCTTCCAGGGCTTAGCCCAGTCTGACCCCCTGTAATATTTCTATATAACTTAGTTGTCTAAACCATGTGAGTGACCTTCAGTAACCATACCTACTTTCCCCTCACCATGGTGTGTATGCTTTGCAAGTCATTGCTTGCCATACACAAGAACTTGGAATCTATCTGTCCCACCACACAATAACAGTTTGGCTGATGAAATTCTAGGTAGGAAATACATTTCTTTCAAAAGTTTGAAGGAATTTCCCCTTGTAATCTTGTTTCAAAGCTGCTGTTAAGAAGTCTGAAGTTATTCAGATTCCTGATTTAAGGGGCTCAGTTTTCTCTTGAAAAGATTTTTTATCCCAGTGATCATCAGAAATCTGAAGTTTTCGTTTTTTCTCAGTGATCTGAAATTTCATGTGTGGGTTTATTTTATACACTGTGCATGGCATTCACAGGGTTCCTTACTCTTGGGAAACTTATGTGCTTTCATTTTCTGAAAGTTTTTTGAGATAGAAATAGATATTTGTGGTGCTAAGAATTGACTCAGGGCCTTTTGCATGCCTAGCTCTACCTTTGAGCTATATCATAACCCACTTGAATATGGCAAGTGAGAAGTCCGAGTATCAAAAAAAAAGGCTGAAAACCTTCCCCCTAGTTCTTTGCTTTTATTTCTGGATCTGTAGAACTAATCTAGTCCTCTTTTCTCTGTTGTATTTTGCCCCTGTTTTCCATCTCTTTCACTTTTTCTTTGGCTTTCTGTAAGGCCTATCTTTGTTTTCTTCTATGGAATATATTTACTTTATTATTTATGCAAAGATTTTTAATTTTCAAGAATTTAAGAGGTTTGGGGCTTTTTATTTTTCTTTGTTTCCTGAACTTTTTTCTTTCTTCTTCTTCTTTTTTTTTTTTTTTTTTTTTTTTTTTTTTTTTTTTTTTTTTTTTTTTTTTTTTTTTTTTTTTTTTTTTTTTTTTTTTTTTTTTTTTTTT
>RJWM01030290.1:0-23584 GCA_004363535.1 Dasyprocta punctata
AACTATACCAATAAAATGCTAAATAGTAATGATTTATGAATTTCAATTAAAAAGCAGAGAATTCACTTTTGATAATCAAAAATATGGCTCAACTATATGCTATCATTAAAAAATTCAGCTTAAAAACATTGGAAATCAGTATGAAAAAATATACTATAGAATCATTAATTAAATGAAGTCAGAGTGGGTATATTAATATCCATTCGATCTTGTTTTGTAAACCTATAATTTGTGGATTTGCTGTTGTCATTTGTTTGTCTCTTTTGCTTTTTGTCTTTCTTATATGTGTCTTTTTTCTCTTAAATAAAAAAAAATATGAAAAAGAAATGGGGAAAAAAAACACTTCTCCACTATTGGTGGGCATACAAACTGGCACAACCACTGTGGAAATGAGTGTGCAGATTCTTCAAAAAACTAGGATTGGACACCCCATTTGACCCAGCTATTCCCCTTCTGTGTATTTTCCCAGAAGAACTGAAAATATCATACCACAGCAACATGTGTACACCCATTTTCATAGCAGCACAATTTGTGATAGCTAAATCTTAGAAAAAATCTAAATGCCCATTGACCACAGAATGGATAAAAAACATGTAATATTTTTATACACTGGAGTACTACTCAACTATAAAGAAGGAAAAACTCAAGGCTTTTATAGGTAAATGGATATAACTTGAGATCATACTCATAAGTGAAATAAATCAGACTCACATGTATAAACATCTTATTGTCTCTTTAGGGTAAAAAACTGAGAGTAAATAAGATTCAAAAGGTATACTAGACAATATGAAAGGGGCAGAAACTGCTCAAAAGGAAAGAACAACTGCAATGGGAGAAAGAAGAAAAGAAAGAAGGGAAAGATGAAGAATGGTTTGTGCTTTCATTGTTTGACCATGTTTTCATGCCTATGGCTTATAATCTGAACAACTGCTTTGAAGATAATACATAACATGTTAACCATTGTTAATTTCCTATTGTGTTGTTTAAAAATTGCTTTTTTTGTTTTTGTTTTTGGTACCGTTGATTCAACTCAACCTCATGCCTGCCAAGCAGGCACTTAAGCCACTGAGCCAAACTCCCGGCCCTATTTTTTCAAGGCAGGATTGCACTATGTAGTTCAGGCCAGCCTTGCTCATGTTGTAGCCCAAGCCAGCCTAGAACTGACAACACTCCACCTACCTCAGCCTCCCGAGTGCTGGGATTAAAGGCATGCACCACCATGCCCGGCTAGAAATTGTGTCTTGTCAGTTTTATACTTTTTTTGTTTTAAAATAAAAAAAAAAATTGAAGACAATAATTAAAAACATAATAGGAAATTATTATAAAAAATTAAATGAATAATTTGATATCTTGAATTGTAAAAGTCATGTTTAAGCAAGATAATGCATAAATTATAAAGGAATTCATCAATAGAATGAGTTTTACAAAAATGGGAAATTTCCCTATGATTAAAGATACTGAAACAGGCCATTCGCAGACTGGGGTTAGAGAGAACAATGGCCGCAGTAGCAAACAAGTCCAGCCTGGGAACCTGTGCCACGAGTGGGCCTCTGGCAAACTGGGAACAACTATATCCAAGCCTCTCCCCATGAGTCAGTGCCATTCATGGACCAAGGTTAGAAAGAACAAGGGCCACAGAATCAAACAAGCCAAGTCTGGGAACTGGTGCCATGTGCAGGCCTCTGGTAGGGGGAACAGCCAGACCCCAGCTCCTTCTGGCATGCAGGCTGGCAGACAAGAAGCACCATCCCACCCCCACAAGTGACCTGCTTATCTGGAGAAACACATGCTGTGATGATAGCTATTGAGGTGAAATGCAATTGGATGCCTGTGGTGCTCTGGTATTTCACTAACACTGCAGGTCTAGGGCCAGTGGTCTGATCATAAGTTCAGAGGATATCACTAAGCAATGTGTCCTATGGTAGGGGAGTCTCCTGAGGGTTGCAGATGTTGTTGATTCTCTATAGTCTTGTTTTGAGGTCCTATGTCATTTCCATTGTTTTGTTGGGTTGGGTTTTATTTTCTTTTGTTTTGTTTGATTATGTTGAATCCCATGGCAGGAAAAGCTTTTTTCAGGATAGCAAGATATATTATGGTAGCAATTTTGGATTTTCTAGTGACTTGTTTTGAAGTCCTTTATCACATTCATTGTTTTGTTTTCATTGTTTCTATTCTATTCTGTTCTGTTCGATTTATATAGTATAATCTGCAGCTATTTTGAAGACATCATGGGGCATTATGGTAACTACTGTTGATTTCATAATGTTTTGAAGTCCTGTATCTCTTACACTGGTTTGTTTTGATTGCTTTTATTCTGTTATGTACCCTTTAAAATAAAAAAAGATACTGAAACAGATATAAAGGTTAGCAATAATTGTAGAGAAAATTCTTAATACTTATATGAGTTATAAACTAAATGAAGCTCCCAAATATATAGAAGCCATACTGTTACAGGTTGAATTGTGTCCTCCACCCAAAGGAGCCTGCGTGGAAGTCCTAACACCTGGTACCTCAGATGTGACCTTATCTGGAAACAGGGTGGTTGAAGACATAATCCAGATGAACTTGTGCTGGAGTCGGTGTCTCCTAATCTGATGTGACTGAGGTCCTCACAAGAAGAGGGACCCGCAGGTAGGGACACACAGGGAGAAACCATGTGAAGAGTGCGAGGCAGAGAACAAAGTGATGCCGCCACAACACAGGGAACACTGGGGCTCCCAGAAGCTAGGAGAAGCAAGGAAGGCTCCTCACATTGTGCTGGGGGAGAGGCTTTATTTGATAAGTAAAACTCTGATTTTGGACTTCTGGTGTGGAGAACCATGGGAGAATAGATTTCTGTTGTTTTGAGCCTCCTACTACTCATTGTATACTTTGTTTCAGCAGCCCCAGGAGACCGATTCTCAAGTACATAATTATTTAATTAATTATCATTATGCTTACTTTTATTAATGTGACTAAATCATCATGATAACATGATGAACAAATGTAACTGGAAATAATTACCAAGAGAACCTTGCTAAACTTTATAGCATATTATTAAAAAAATGTAAAACACAAGAATTTCACTTTATACACTGAAAAGCCTATGTTATAATTTATGATGTAAGCAATAAAATAATTATGGGAATTTAGAAAGGAGAGATAAGATGAATCAACCAGTATAATCATATGTTGTATATGCTTTTTATATATTTCTATCAAGTTTAAAGACTTACATTGTCTTACATCTTTATATTGATGGCCAGTTTTCTCATTAGCAGGAGCATTATCTGTATTCATTTGTCCTTCTTGTACAGGAGGATCAGTATCTAGATACCTTTCTTCTCTGTGTACTTTAAAGTCATTGGCCATGTTTTCCTCTTCTTTATGATACTCCACTGCATCTAAAGATATCATAACATATAATTGTAGTTAAACATCACAGACAATTTGTAGTAGAAAATTACAATATAAATCATACCACGTCGCCAACAGTAGACTTTGTATCATTAGCAAATTGCCACATATCAGTTTTCCTATGATTAAGGGTTGTCCTTATCTGTAATTGCTATGAAATTTTAAATATTTACTCACCCTCCATGTTGGGCTGCAAATTACTAATCTCTGAGTAGAAAAACCCAGATAAAAAAATAAAAGATATCAAATTCATTGGGGAAACAGTGTAACTTATGCAATATTTTACTGTGTCTCCTTAGAGCTCCCTCCCTGTAGTCCTTTAGGTCCTAAGATTAACTAGGATACTATGACATCACCACTTGTGAGAGTCAGAATTCTGGAGAAGAGCTCTCAGCCTTTGTGACTCCATCATAAAACTACTCTATTTTTGATACTATGATGGTTCTTAGTATTTCAAAGTCTTTTATGATTTTTTTGAAAGAAACATATACTAATTAGTTCCTAAAAGTCCATTAATATTGATAATAAAAGGAAAAGGTATTAATCTGTATATATGTATATGTGAGATAACTAAAACGAACATACTGCTGAATGTATTAGTTATTGAGAAAGAACAGTTAATACTCATATGATTAGATCAATTTTACATGTCTATTATCTGTTAATGTAAACAACCATTTTGAAGATAACAATACACAATATTTCAACCATTGTCAACTTTCTATCATCCTGTTTTGTAAACCTATAATGTTACTGTTGTGCATTTACTCTAGTCATTTGTCTCTTTTGCTTTTTGCCTTTCTTATATGTGTCTTTGTTTTTCTCTTAAATAAAAAATATTGATAATAAAATGAAAACAAACCTTTCAGTTTTTAAAAATTGTGATATTGTATCTTTTTGATAACTTCAATCATATTACCTTTGAAACGAGTCAGAAAAAGCAAGATTTAGTCCAAATGCCCTGTACATTTTGGTAAATATATCATTGAACGGTACTTCTTTATAAAAAGTTTTGAAGTTCATCTTGTCCTATTTTAGGGCCCATATTCTTCACAAAACATAAAGTATTCACCTAATGATTGATCTAGTATTTAGTTGGTTTTAGGCAGAGGTAGCTTTGAGTGAGGTAGCTCACCATGATGAAACCTGGCAGGAGACAGACATATCAGGAGTGAGGTGGTGACATCTGGTGGTGTCACCAAGTGTAGCTGGTGCTATAGAGTAGACAGAGCCAGCTAGGGAAACATGTTCACATTGTGTGCCTCCAAATCCACCCACTGCATGACGCTTATCGGGTGTTTGTTAAGTGAATGCCATACTTTATTTAGTTCAGGAGGCACTTAATGGCCAAAAGTCAATTTAGCATTTTTGGAGACACAGAATTTTCTTTGTCATTTCTTTATATCTCTGTTTCTTCTCTCTGCTGAGTTCTCCTATAGTCCAAGAATATTTTTATTACCTGATGCAACAAATTCTCTCTACAGGTAATTTAATAGAGTTCAGATGTGGTAGTTTTTTTTAAAAAAGTGTATTAGATAGGGGGGAAAATGGCAGAGTGATGATCAGCAGCAAAATCCAGCCTTTCCAAGATCCAGTGTCCAGAACCTGGAAAACAACAATTTAGCAAAGAGAAAAAAAGAAATAGGTCTCTGGGGATCAGCAAGGAAATGACAAGAAAATTAGAAGCTACAGAGAAGTTGAAGAAGTAGATCACAAGGCAGAGAAAAGAACAAAGCAGTCTGGAAGCTCACTGCAATTCCTGAGGAAGAAGATCCTGCTCTGCAGAAATAAGACAAGCCCCTAGGGCCAGGGAGCTCCAGAGAGAAATGACAGACCAGGCTAGGGGGGTGATCCCCAGGAGGATCCTATGGCTCTTGTGAACTCTGAAAGTATCACGGAGTTTTGATCTGAGATGACTCTTTCTACACAGCAGGTAACAGCTGAAGAGGGAATCCAGTGTGATGCCAACCATATTGCCAGAGTACTTAATCAGGCACCATTTGGTAAAAGGGTTAAGTATTTAAGTCTGCAACTCAAAAAAACTAAAAACCAACTTTGCTTCAGGGTTCCAAGTATAAACCTCTCCCAGTGACTGAGTGAGTGAGAGAGAGTCACAGGAGACAGAGAAATTTAAGCCCATGTTGGGAAGGACATGAGACTCGCTCTTTGTGGTGAGAAGCCAAGCTGAGCTCATATTATGCTCAGAAACAGCTGGGGCTGCCTTATCTCTCACCATGTACCAAAACTAAACTACACTAAACTAAACTGAATTAACTAAATTAAATTTAAAAATGAATCAAAGAATTGAATGATGAAACAAAACTCTTGACCCACGAGAAGATAAAATACGTAAAACTCTTAATGTCCTAGGTATAGGCAAGGACTTTCTGAACAGAAACCTGGTTGTACAGAGACTCAAACCAAGAAACAACAAATAGAATCGTATCAAATTAAAAAGTTTCTACACAGTAAAAGAAACAAGCAATAGAGTGAAAAGACAAGCTGAAAATGGAAAAAAATTGCCAGTTATTTCTCAAACTGAGGACCAATATGCAGAATGTATAAAGAGTGCAAAAAATTAGGTACCCCAAAATAAAAGACACAATTAAAAGTGAGCTAATTAAATGAATATAAACTTCATAGAAGTACAAATGGTGGCAACCCATTTGCGACATCTTCTGTCTCCCAGGAGCTATTTCTATTCCCCATTCCTCATTCCTATTCTCCAATAAATTTTCCTACTCTTAACCTGCTTGCTTTCTTTTTCTTTCTTTCTTTCTTTCTTTCTTTCTTTCTTTCTTTCTTTCTTTCTTTCTTTCTTTCTTTCTTTCTTTTCTTTTCTTTTTTTCTTTGTACTGGGAATCAAACTCAGGACCTTGTGCTTGCCAGGCAGGCACTTGTTTCATTGAGCTGTATCCTCAACCCAACCTCTGTTGTTTCTTAGAATTCATTCTTCAGATTTGATGAACATGAACTCAGTGTATCATTTAGCATTTCCCCTATATCATCTTGGAGGTCCCAGCAAGACATTTGGAAGGAGATAAGAGTTTGCTTTTGTTTCATGGCATCTCTGAAATATTTTGACCCCCTCTGTTTCTCAGGAGCTACTTCTATTCCCCATTCCCCATTCCTATTCTCCAACAAATTTTCCTATTCTAAAAAAAAATTAAAAAGGTGTATTTTTATACAATGGAGTACTACTCAGCCATAAAGAAGGATAAACTTGAGACTTTTATAGGTAAATGGATGCAACTTGAGACCCATACTTATAAGTGAAATAAATCAAGCTCACATGTGTAAACTATGGTATTGTCTCCCTGGTATGACAAATTGAAAGAGTAAGTGAGGTCTAAAATATACAATAGATATTGTGAAATGGGAAGAAATTGTTTAAAAGGAAAAAGGAACTAGGATGGGAGAAAGTGGAAAGGAAGGAAGGGAAAGGGAGAAAAATGTAAGTTAGCTATAATATTAGTGTCTCTTAGTTAATTGAAAAGGAAGATTTTCCCTAATATCAATTGGAGAAGTTTTTATTGTACATATCTTGTACTCTGGGTAACTACTTTGAAGATATGCAATGCTTTAACTATTGTTATTTTCCTATTTCTTTGTTATGAAATTCCATTTTATCTTTTCTTCCATAAAGTAAAAAAAGAAGTACAAATGGACAACAAATGTATGCAAAAAAGTCCAACTTTGGTGGCCATTAGAGAAACACATATTAAAACAACACTTTGAGTCCGTCTTAAACCAGAAAGAATGGCCATCAACAAGAAATCAAATAATAACATGCTGCCAAGAATGGTGGGGATGTAAACTAGTAAAGTACTATAAAAATCAGCTTAGAGAGTACTCAAAAAACTAAAACTAAGCCGGGCGTGGTGGCTCACACCTTTAATCCCAGCACTCGGCAGGCTGATGTACAAAGAGCAATGTGAGTTCGAGGATGGCTTGGGCTACAACGTGAGTGCAAGGTCAACCTGAGCTACATAGTACGACCCTGCCTCAAAAAACTAGGGCTGGCAGGCGCAAGACTGTGAGTTTGATCCCCGTGCCGGAAAAAAACAAAAAACGAAAAACAAAACTAAAACGAGAGGAAAAACTATACCTTCCCGTAAAGTAAGCACTCCCATGCTGAGCAGAAAGAGCCCCAGCCAGAAGAGAAACTATGCCTTCCCATAAACTATGTGCCACCAAGATGATCAGAAAGAGTCCCAGCCCAAAGAGAAACTACATTTCCCATGAGCCAGCCAGTGAGAGGAAGGGAATATCTCAATGCTTGTATTGTTTAGTTAACTCTGCAGGCCTGGGGCTCTTGGTCAGGGCATCTACGTGGAGGATGGTAGTGTGCATTGTGTCAACTGTGGGGGATTTCCTCCTGTCTTATTTTTGAAATCCAGTGTTTTGTTCCATTTTACTGTTTTGTTTTATTCCTGTGTCTGGTAACCTGAGCGACTATTTTGAAGATAACAATGAGCAGTATTGTTCTCACTGTTTCGTTTTGTTCCATGTTATGTTTATTTTATTCAAAGTTATGTTTTGATTGGTTTTATTCTGTTTTGTTTTGCTTGTTTTTGCTCTGTCTGATGGTATGGGCAAATACTGTGAAGATAGCAAGATATATTATAATAGTCATTGTTGATTTTCTGTTGTCCTGTTTTGAAATATTGTACCACTTTCACTGCTGTGTTTTAATTGGCTTATTCTGTTTTTGTTGGGTTTTGTACTCTTTAAAATAAAAAAAGTTTAAAAAACTAAAACTAGAAATTCCATTTGACCTAGCAATTCTTCTAGGTATCTTCCAAAAAGAGTTTAAATACATTACAGTGATACATTCATGCACATTTCTGTAACAGTACAATTCATATTAGCTAAATCTTGGAAGCAGCCTATACATCCATCAACAGATGAACAAAGAAAATGTGGTATTTACACATGATGGAGTACTATTCTGTCATTTAAAAAGATAAACTTGAATAATTTATAGGAAAAATGGATGCACCTTAAGACCATAATGTTAAGTTAAATAAATCAGATTTATGACCTTAAATATCACATGGTTTCTCTTATATGTGATACCCAAATTACGAATGAAGAGAAAAATAAAAGATAGATAATAGGAACTAGGGAGACAGATCTTTCTCACATGGGAAGGAGATCAAGAGACTTGGGGAGAAGATGGAAGGATGGGAGGGAATGGAGAAGAAAAAATAATCAAGAAGTGTTATGTACACATAAAAACTGCACACAAGGAACATAAACATTATGTACTGCAAACATGTACTCATAAAAAGGAATAGCTAAATTTATTGATAAGTTTTGTATGTCTGAAACTGAATATAGATGGTAAAAACCTTTTTATACTCTAAAAAATTGCCATGCAGGCCAGGGACATACCTCAGTGGCACAGCACCTACCTGTCTGGCAAGTGCAAGTTTGTGAGTTAGATTCCCGGTACCTAAATAAATAAATAAATACCATGCATAAATTTTTAAGTATCAATCTTTAACAAACAAACAAACATACAAACAGTGTCTGAAAATGTTGGCATCAGGTACAATGGACTGCTTGAACCCTTGCCCTGATGCCTTCATCCAGAACAGATCTGAGGTCTGATTGTCTTCCCCATCTACCAGTATGAGCAAGGACGCCACTCAGGCTGGATAGTTACTGCGGACTGGGTAAAGAGACAACAGTGTGTCTGGAACACACAGGCATCTCATAAACCCACAGCCTGTAAAGCTATATGGGGCAAACTGTGACTTCCTGGATTCTGAAACTGCAGATCCTGGAAGGAAACCACTAACTCAAAAATACAGAAGATATTTTTCTTTTTGGGTCTTGTCAGGGTCTTGTCAGGTCTTGTTGACAGTGAGTGAAATGCAAGTATTTGCCGAATGACCTTGACTACTACCTTTTTTGCAGAGAAACTGGTTTTTTTTTTTTTTTTTATTCCTGTCTTTTTGAGACAGGGTCTCATTATGCAATTTGAGCGGGCCTTAAGCTCACTCTGTAGCTCAGGCTGGTCTCAAACTCACAAGGATCCTTCTGCCTCAGCCTTCCAAGTGCTGGGATTACAGGTATGTGCCACCATGTCCAGCTGAGAAACTGGCTATTTCCTCTGGGGAAGAAATGCTTTATACAGATAGCCTTAAATGGGCTGTGTGAGTGCACTTGCTTTTAGCCATATCCAAGACACTTTGCTCTAAGACATGTAGGCCTGTTGGCACCAAGTCACCTTTGTCTAAACACAGCACTTAATGAATAAACTGGAGAATGAACTGGATGTGATGTGGAGTTTTCTTTCTTGCTTGCTGAGTGTTTCATCTCATAAAACATCTTTCATCTTCAGTACAGCCCCTTGCCTAGTTGTATTGTAATGTATTGGTGGACTATGCTTATATCTGCTGAACTTTTATAATAAACTTACTTTCATCTTTTTAAAAATCATTATATGGCTCTTCTCAAACTTCTGTGGCCACAATTTATATATGGCTCCTTGCTATTACAGGTAGGTCTCTGTCTCTGTCTCTGTCGCTATCTCTGTCTGTCTGTCTGTTTCTCTCTCCTTCCTTTCTTCATTATTGCTTTATTCCTTGTCTCATTTTTCTCTCTTCCTTCTCATCTTCCATTAACTTTTCAAAATTTTCTTTTTTCATTCTCCTATTCCCATCTCACCTGTATCTTTACTAGCACTATAACCATTAAGCTTGATTAATCTTCAGATAGTTAATTAACTCTGTTATTACTACTGAAATCTTTTCTATTGTAAGAGAAGGTATAGTTGTCACACTTATTGGGTATTTGCTGTATGTTGATATTTGGTTTGTCTTAGTGTTTATACTATAATTACAGGTTTTTTTTCTCTATGGTTAGTGGTGGTACATTTTTTTGTTCCTATGATATTTCAGTATTCAAGTTGTCTTGGATGATATTATTGTTGCTTATTTACTTGCTATTGCCAGTGTGACATAGTTGTTACTAAGGGGGTTTCTCTATATACCAATATCTGGGGTACCTCTATGCTATTGATTATACTGGGGTCTATTACACTGCATCCTCTCCTCTCAAATTAATAGAGGTGGTTGAATCTTGGGACAGAGGCAATGGCCTATAGCTAATCACACTCAAAGTGTATCAGTGAAAAGCATGTACTAACTAAACAGATCTCTATACTAGCAGCAGAGTCTTTCCATAAGTGCCTGCAAACCAGAGCACACACACACAAACCAAATCAAACAAACAAAAAGAAATATAAATATGAGAAGACAAGGCAACAAAATACCTCAAAAATCTCCCAACTCCCCCAAAGCCAATCCACAGGGGCAGGGAGAACAAAAGTCATACACCCAGATTATTTGAAAGGATAATACAGAAGATTAAAAAATAGATTTAAAAAGTTCTCAATGACCTGAGAGAAAATATAATTAAACAGATAATGGATGTAATAAGGAAAGTCATCAGGGAGATTATAGAAGATAATATTAAAAAGCTATTTGAGCTAAAGTAGCAAGCAAACAGTGAAACAAGTAGCAAGGCCTCTGTCCCTTATACTATATCCAAGCTACACGTGGGTAGCATTCACCTAGGGAGGGCCTCCCCATCATCCACACTCAGAACAATGCCAAACCAATCAATGAGCTAATTTAGTAATCACACACCCTTAATACCAGCATCACATACTCTACATTCAGCCATCTCTGACACAAGCAGCCAGAGTAAAAAGAGGGCAAGAGCAAGACTTTTTCTCCCTTATACTGTACACAGGGCACCCCCAACCAGGGGAAGGGTAACACTCACAAAATCTTGCCCTCCCTTGCACAAGATGAGAATATTTACAAAGTAAGAACCCTGGCTCCCCGCTAAGTCTCTCAGTTAAATTTCTCAACTTCTCAAGTTGACACAATGTATCAACCATAACACTTGCTAATCATATAACCAACACTCTCTCCTCTTCTCAGCCCAGATGCAGTGACAGAATATAAAGACGTGGGGCCTAGTTTCCATTCCCAGAAACAGTAGGTATGGAGCTGAGGATGGCTGGATGCAGCGATAAAGCATGTCTCCAGATCTTTGCTTTCTTGTGGTATATCCCCCTCCACTCTGTTTCGCCCTATAAAAGACCCTTGCATACTTGAACAGGGGAAAATTTTGATTTGGGATAAATGATTACTCCTCAGAGTTAATTTTGAATAAATGATCTCCTTTGATTTGGGCAGCAGTGAGCAAACAAACACAAGAATATGGTTTGTGCTCTCAGCACACTATTTTTTGCAAGGTCATCTGAATTTGAAATGTTAGACTGCCATAATGAACACTAATATTTAGGGTTTTTCTTGAGTATCATAAATTGCTTTCACATTGCTTTTTGTGTTCTTTGGATGCCTTTGTCCCTGAGAGGTACACAGATGCACCTTCTGAATGACGGCCATATTTTTTCTCATCACCAGTGCTTTCCACTGTAGACATGCGGGTTTTAACACTATGCAAGTTTACTGCTTTTAATATCCAGTGATGTTTCCCTGGGAAATTTGGATGGTTCTGATTTGCTTCTGTCACCATCTTCATGTGTAGTTAGTTGAGTTTCACCTGTTTTTTCATCTTTGGTACTACTAATTTGAAGGCGCCTCTTCTCCAGGGCTGTGACATGGACATTTTTACCTTCTGACATTTGAAGCTACTAGATATTTTAGGTACATCTGACCGGAGGTACATCTATGATAAGATTATCTTCATCTGATTCTTGAATATTTAAATTTTTTGTTGAAATACAAGGTCTTTGGTGTTCATAGACCTGAAGCAATTTCGGCCCACAAGTTTTCAGGTGGCAGAAATTCTGCTTCACTTTTCATACCACATGCAACTGTTTAACTGAGCAAAAGGTCACACTCAAGATCAGCTGCTGGATGTCTGTGGTTCATCAAATACTTTCTAGGTGGATTGTATTCACTTTCTGTGGGTTCACTCCATTTTTCACTCGGGCAAGCTGGTTTTTGGAAGACCTTGCCTCACATTTGTGTGACTGAGGAGGGACAGAGGCTTTGATATCTTCTTCAGTGTTACTATAAATCTGGAGAGGCTCTTCCTTCTCTTTCTTCAACCTCAGTTTTACTGACTTGAGTTTTTTGATTTTGGTGGTTCTTTCTCATTCTTCTATAGTCCCACCTAGGGCTGTCAATGGTAAATGAATTTTATCTTTAAAATCATTGAGGAGAAATGCTGATTCTAGTATATCCTGGGCAGGTAGTCTCCTCCCTGGATATTAAAAAACTCTTCTAAAGAATTTTAAATACAGGAACTGTTTATTAAGTGACTGTTTCTTAGAAGATAAATGAGAAGTTACTATTGATCATTGTTTATGTCTTTCAAATGTCTAGCTCATTGCCATGACTGATGGAAGTACACTCAGGCCTGATTATGATTGTGTGGTGTGATAAAAGCATATAATGAATGCTTAAACTTAAAAAAGACTAGTACAGTAAAAAAAAAAAAAAAAAAAAACGCAGTAATTTGTTTCCCTTAAAATAGGCTTCTTTGCTTCAAATACATTTATCCCATTGTTCTTGTCACTTTCTGAAGCAATTCTGAATCACTTCCTCTTATGTGCAAGTGTTTAAAAGGTTGATGAGAAATACAGTGAATACTGCTGCCTAGTGCCATCCAACAGAAAAGCAGTTTTGTGGAAACATTACAGTGTGTCCTCATTCACCTCATTCACTACATCTAGAATGGTGTGACCCTTGGCTCTTCTTCAAAGTCAAAAGGACCATGAAAGGTAAACATTTTGAATAATTCAGGACACTGAGGCAGTCACAACAGAGCAACTAAAGACACTTACAAAAGACACCTTCCAGAATAGCTTTAGAGACTTGCAAAAACGATGGAATTTGTCTGTTCAAAGCAAGGGGTAGTAATTTGAGAGGTATTAATGGCAATGTCTTTTACTGTAATACATTTTATAAAAAATTTAAACATTTACCCTGTATTTTAATCCCACCTCTTATATATCAGTTATTCAGTTTGGTTTACAGATAACTATTAAACTATGCTGAATAAAACATGGTTTGGATATAAACCATTCACCTTTCTAGTACCAGTGACAATCTGGAATAGTTCAAAGAGATGTCAACTTACCAGAGACACTTACAGTGTCATAGACTGTTACATCTCCTCTGTCCACAAGAAACATTTACTTAAAGCATTGGCCTGTCCTTCAGTGAGTGAGTCTAACTCCTTCACTAAGAACCCCAATGTCTAAAGAATGCCTCTGACACAAAATAAATACTGCTCCCAACCACCATAAAATGCTGACAATCAACAAACCAACAAAACTTCAGAACATTGAGTTCCACACTCCTGAGAATACAGAGGATCATGACAGGACAAAAGGCTCGAGGGCCGGGGGTTTAACTCAGTGGCACAAGTGCCTGCCTGGCAAGTGTGAGGTCGTGAGTTCAAAACCCGGTACAAAAAAAAAAAATTCTTTCAAAAGATTCAATACAGAAACTGTCCACAGCACCCTGGCAGCTCCTTCCTGAGTGTGTAGTTTCAGAATCAGATCCTCTCCATTCTTTCCAAGACACAACTTTCTGTATCATTTATGGGCCAACTTAGACACTGTTCCCTTCTCCCAAACAGATTTTAGTTATGAGATGAGGTCCAAGGATGCTTCTTAGTACTCTAGGTTTATTTTAGAGAACTTACACCTTTTGAAAACACACATATACTTCCTTGTTATGCAATATGCTTTCTCTGGGTTCAATAGCCTTTCAATTTAGCATTCATTCTCTATGAGAAAAATGACTGAACTTATTTGTAGGAAAATGTATGCACCTTTGGGAGCATAATGCTAAGTGAAATAAATCAGACACAGAAGGTTAAATACTGCATGGTATAAATATTTCAAAGAGGAAATAAAAGATCAATGATAGGAAAACAGGGAACTAGAATTTGCAGAGATGGGAAGGGGGTCTGTGAATGGGGTGACATGGGGGTGGGGTGAAGATTAAAATGTGGTATGTATGTGTGCCAATTCCCTATTATGAATGTATTTGTTATGTACCACAACCATACACTAATAAAAATTTGAAAAGGAAAAATTAACAAAGAAACCAAAATAATGTTGTGGGAAGGTAGTCTTCTAAGGAGGGAGAAAAGGAGTAGATATGAGAATAAGAATTATCCCAGGAGTCAAATGTAGATTTAATTTCTCTTTCAGCAAACCTGGAAAGGCCAGCGACTTCTGGATAACCTGCCAGAAATGTGTTTTGGTTTATTTGGCTGCTGAGATCTGGAAAGCACCATTAAACACTGCTTTGGGGACACTATCAGAAAAAATAAAAAACAAGATTATGCTCAGTTTAATCCTTTCTGCTCTCCAGAAGCTAGCATGTAGGCAGGCTTACAATCTTCCCTCAGGTGAGAGGTGGTTGAGAACAGCTGATAATAGTTTTTAGGACTGAGGTATGGAATATAGGAGTGCTCTGCATGGAGCTATATCCCTACCCTGCCCTCCCCCCCTACCTTTTAAACTTTGAGACAAGGTTTTGAGAAAAGATTTCAAGTTGCTCTGCCTCAGCCTCCCTAAATGCTGGGATTACAGGTCACCCCAGAAGGTAGGAAGAACTGATTTTGATAGATGATTACTGTGTCCCTGGTAGAATTAACAGGCTGCTGGCTCTTGTCCTGCCCCATCCCACCTTTCACAAGAGCACTGGAGACCCCTTGCAGTAACTCCATATGGGGATGGTGAAGTCAGGGAGGATCCAACCATGTAAGAGCATGCACAGGCAATTTACAGCAAACCTGTGAGTGCTCTTCATGGAGCCTCATTGGGTTGCTCGCCCCCAGGAGCAGACCTTATCTGGACTTTACAGGGAGACCATGCTACTCTCTGACTGGAGCCATTGGCGTGGCCTGGGATCCGAGCAGCCAACACAACACCCTACAGTGAGCAGGTGCCTGGAGTTCTTTCTCACTGGTCTTGGGTGCTCCCTCCTTCCAAATTGGAAGGGGAGGAGAAAAGAGGGGACAGAAGGGGAGGAAGAAAGAAGGAATAAAGGCTAACACTTAAAGCTCTTTTCCCAGGGCGTGTAGAACTGGGAAGACTTACCCTTGGGGACTCTGGAACTATTTGGTTCCCAGCTCGAAGGCAAGTTATTGCAGAAATTTCTTAAATATGAACTAAGTCAGCCTTGTAGATTACCCTACAATACTCTGGTTCTGCCTGTAAAGGAAACTTGCACAAACATATGGATTTATTCAAGATTTGAGAGCTCTTTACAATGTTATACACATGGCAGGATTCTGCTGAATTTGGGTTTTTACTTTTGGACTTGAGTTTAAACCTCTTTATGTAGGCTTAAAAGACTGGGCTCAGAGCCCTTACATAGGACTGCTGAGTGCCAACAAGTATTTAACACTAAAAATCAACATTGGCACCAGCCTTGTGGCTTCCTATCCCTTGAAAGTCCTTAGAGTTGTCTGTCCATGAGGAACAGAGCAGAGGTTTAGGATACCCCATTCAAATGTTCAGAGAATCATCTCAACTGGTAGCTTATTTCTTCAAACAACTGGAATACACAGAGGATGGCCATCCTATCTCTGAGCTGTCACAGCCACTTGTGACATTCTGCAAGGGGCAAAAATGTTCACCTGCATAAGACTATTATAGTGTCTATGCTTCATCAAATATTAAATTTATTCTAACAGAATGAAGCCATTGGTTTGCAGCTAGGCAATGGGCAAATATTAGGCTATTTCACTGGACAATCTAAACATTGTCCTGAAAAGTGCAGCAGCCAGAAATCCAACATTTGCTCTCAATAATAAAAACTGATTCTGATTTGTGATATAACTGCTTAAGAATTCTCAGTACAGTCTATTCAAGAAGACTGGGTTTATCAAGTCAGCTGTGACAAATCATGATTGGAAACTATTCCTTTGTGAGTGTAGCTTCTTGGAAAAAGGATGATTTGGAGTTGGGTTAGCTATAATGATATTGGACAAAGTAACAGAAGCCCATGCTCTTCCAGTTCTGCACAAAAAGCTGAATTGCACTCAGTAGAGTTTTACAGTTTTCACAAGGAAAATGAAAACACACCTTTCTATGCTGCTTCCAGTTATAGATTTATGAGAATACATCTAGAACTACTTGGAGAGAAAGAGAGCTATTGAAGAAATCAAGACATCAAAGATCTAATAGAAATTCTGACCCTACTTGAAACAGTTGCTTTTCTAGACCAAGGAACTATGGTGCACTGGCCCTTACACCAAAAGGATGATTCCATGTGACTAGAGGGAAGCAGAAAGTTGAAGGAGCTGATAAACAAGCTGTTCAACAGTTTATTAGGGCTTTGACATCCTATTTGGACTTACCTACATTTAATAATCATTACATGGTGAAGGATAAGGAGGGTGCTCAAGAATGGGCCTTCACTAATACAGACATTCACTATGGAAAATTAATAACCACAGGACAATTTTACTCTGTGAATCCCTGTAATATCCAATTTTTAAACATTTACACAAAGGGACACATCATTGAAAGGATGTGTTAACAGGTTTACTACACCCTTATTTGAAAGGTCTGTGTCTTTAAAAGATGATTCAAAGAATTACACAAGGTTCCATTTATGTGCTAAAATGAATTCGTTTGAACATATCCCAGTGGACATATCCTATAGGTACAATGTCGAGGTATACTTCCCTTTGAAGACTGGCAAGTAGACTTTGGTTAATTTAATTTTTTAAAATATTTGTGTGCACTTACGCTGGGCAAAGGTATATTGTTAAAACTGAGAACACAACGACATGACTAAATATTTGAAGTATTCCCAGGCTTGGAGTTTATTTAAAGTGAAAATGGGTATCATTTTTTCTCCTCATTCAAAAGATGAGTAAATCTTTCCAAATAACTTGGAAACTGCATCATTATAGAGAATGAAATCCAAAGAAAATAACAGAAAACATGACTCGTACCTTAAAAGGACTCTGGCTAACTTTGTCAACAGACCCATTTAAAGAGGGACAAGGTTTTTGCCCATCTTACTGCTCTGAATTAGGGTAAAACCCCAAAATGGGCTTAAATAAAGTCTTTTTAAAATTGCGTATGGCAAACACTTTGCAGGGTTTTTGTTAAGTGACCCACCTTTTAAATTAGAAAATGAAGCCGGGATTTAAAAATTAGATCCACTGTAACTGTCTTGCGTCTGTTTGCTCTTTCCAGGTTCGCTCACCCAGTGGATGAGGCACCCCAGCCCTCCGTCCTGGAGATGGCTCACAGGAACAGAGCCTTAGATCCGTCACTCTAGAGTAAAGTGAGATCCACAAGTGCGACATACTTTCGGTCTGCTTTCAGATCCTGCGTGGACTCCATCTTACAAGAGAATCTTAAGTATTTGTTCAAAAGGCCGCAAGATAATCAAGATGTAATTATAAGGTTATGAATCTCTACACTCTTTGGCAAAAATGGTGTTACAGAGCTGGGCATGTTGGTGCACAATTGTAATTTCAGCATTCTGGGAGGCTGACGCAGGAGAATTACAAGTTAAAGGCCAGTGTAGGCAACTTAGTGAGACTGTCTTATATTAAAAACTTTTAGGCCAGGCATGGTGGCATGTATCTGTAATCCCAGCACTCGGTGGGCTGAGGTAGGAAGATTGCTATGTTTGAGGCCAGCCTGGGCTACATAGTGAGTTCAAATCCAGTCTGCACTATATAGTGAGACCCTGTTTCAAAACAATAATAAACAATATTTTAAAAGGAGCTAGGGATATAGCTTTATGTGAAGATCCTGGATTTAATCACCAGGACTGAAAAAATTGTTTTCAAAAATGGTCTTAGGTAGTAGAATGGCCTTAGATAATGTCTTGGCTGAACAATGACTATTTGCATAAGTGTTAATGCATCCTGCTACTTGTACATTAAATACTTTGCCCCAAGTAGAAATGATCATTAATAAAATTAAACCCCAAAAAGATAAATAAAATAAAATAAGACAACAGGCTACATGAATCCAACAGACTTTGAAGCATCAAACCTCCTTTATCTAATGAATTGAAGACTCCTAGAACATACCTATCTTTGAAGGAATTTTAAAGTTAGTATTAACACTTATAGCAATGATAATGAGAGCCTACGTCAGGTTTAAAAGTATCGTATTACGCATACAGAAACTACAGGGTAAAATACATTTGACCGCCTTTTCCCTATAGGGAGAAACAAGGGAATTAAAAAGTGTACATTTCACCACTTCAAAACCCATACAAAAATTCCCATTGTTCACTGCTATTCACCAGAAAGTAACCAGAATGTGGTCAACACCCAGTTTCCCATGGAAATGAAACAATAATCAACAGTAGGGAATTGTAACAGTACCATTAGTTTGAGAGTTGTCTTTGGCAGAATTACTTTCACAACTGCTTCCTTTTCCCCCCATAAAATTGCTTCTCCTCCCTAATCTTTTTGACATTCCTTGCTTTTTGTCCAGCATCCTAAAGAGAAACTCAATCTGGATGGTACAGGTGTTAACTACTAAACAATCCTTCTTTAGAATTATAGTACTTAGAACACCAAATGATCTTCTGATAATATCAGAACATGTGATGTTTTCTTTCTTGTTATTCTATCCTGTCACTCAACTAAAAGCATGCAAACAGCTGTGAGGTTTAACTTGGAGAAAATGTCTGTCTAAAGATAATCAGAGGAACTAACCCAAGGTGGTTGGATCCATTGGGATGTTGCAGAGAATTAAAAGGAGAGACACATGAGCAGGATGCTGAAGACTTCCTCAGCATGTAAACTTCATGCCCTGTTCCTCTTTTCTTTCCATATTAGAGCCAGTTTGTACCCCTTGTGTTCCCCAAGATACAACCTTGAGAACAAGAGCCCCCTCTCCATCTTCCAAGGTATTTGCCCCTGAATAAATCTGATTCCATATCAATTTCTGAGTGATGATTATTTGCTTTTGAGTGATAAGCCCAGTCCATATTCCAGAAAATTTAAATGTCTCAGTAGTTTCAAAATTATGACATTACTGTCTGGGACAAAAATCATTTGTGAGTTACAAGAGGATGTTGTCTATTTGACATCATTGTTCCTAATTGGTGGCATAATTTGCTCCTTCATTGATGAGTAACTCTGACTCATCAGGTAGGTCTGTGTCTTCTGGGCCTATCATACTTTCAGACATTCTTGTCCTTGGTTTTCCCAGATCTGGAGGGGCGGCAGTACCCCAATATACGCTGCTCTCTGCGCTTTTGGAAAAAGATGTATCTGATACACCCTCTGACGGATGGAAATACGAAAGGACGGCCAGCTCCGGATCAATGGAGTATTGACTCTGATTCCTTTTGGAACTGAGAAAGAAAACATAGATTAAGAATTATCATTTGGGTGTATTTGTAACTCAACTTAGAAAGATCTTCATGAAAATTAAAATATAAATGAATTTTGCCAATTTTATTACTTGATACCATGACATAAATGATGCAGAATTTTTCAAATTGTAATTTTATTGAACTAAGGCTTGTATGAATGGTGCATGCTTCAGATCTCAAGACTATAATTTGGAAACCAATTTACTAAAACAGTAAAGATTGCTTTAATAAAAATTTAATAGGAAATAGGCAAAATGAACTATAATCAAGAGGAAATAAATACCTCGGTTTAGAGTGTCAAAGAACTGGAGAAATATACCATTCATGAAAAACACCATAGTCAAAAAGATGTAATTAATCATGACTGTGAACATTAGGCAAATTTGTTAGAATTTTTTAAAGTAATTTCTAATACTATGTGAAGAAATTGTAAATAATTCCCTCACTCAGGTTTGATTTGAACTGAATATTTTATTTTTAAGAAAAAAGATCAAATGGATAGGCCTCAAGGTATAAATGTGACAGAGAGAGGCTCCACCAGCACGTTCCAGGAGTGCGCCCTCACTAGCTGCACACAGGATTCAGCTCTACCTGGTCCCACGACTCAGTGCAACCCACCAGGAGAACACCCGGCCAGCCTCACAGGACACAGAGGTACTGAGCCCAGCCCAGCCCAGGACCTCAGAGCTGCTCATCAGTGACTGGCCAGTGTAGTTGCAGGGCCTTGGAGAGCTTGGGCTCTGCCCATCAGAGCACAGGGCGTGCAAGAGCTCCATTGTTTAGTGCAGCGGCCTGCGTGGCGGGTCCTAGAGGTCGCGGGCCCACCCAGCCAGGAGCAAGGCCCTGGCACTGTAGGTCTGGAACTTTCCCAGGCTTGCATGGCACTCCAGAGGCTCTGAACTCCTGGCAACCAGACTCAGGGTCCGGGTGGTGCCACACTTCAGGGTACACGCCACCTAGCTGCCTGGGTCTGGGAGGTCTCCGGCCCCATCCAGCAAGGCAGAGGCTTCAGCAGCACACTCCAGGAGTGCACCCTCACTAGCTACACAGAGGATCTGGCTCTACCCGGTCCCGTGACTCAGTGCAACCCACCAGGGGAACACCCGGTCAACCTTGAAGGACACAGAGCCACACAGGTCCCAGAAGAAAATGACAAAATGAAAGACCAAGAGGCAGTCTCAGTCCCCCAGCACACTGAGAACAAACCCAACAGACACTGAAATGAAAGACACTGGAAGTCACACAACTGAACTTTCTGAAATGATAACAAATGCAGTAAAGAAACAGCTCGATGAAGCTATAGAGAAATTCAAATCAGAAATACTCTCTCAGCTAAGAAATGAAATGACAATCATTATTAAAGAAATGTTGTGTGTATCTAAAGAAGAGAAAGATAAAAAATAGAAGAACTTAAGAAAATGATGGAAACTTTGAATGAACAATATAAGACACAAATAGAATGCATGAAACAGATGCAAAGGGAAATGCAGGAAATGAAAAATTCCACGGAAAGTTTGAAAAACCGCTTGAATAAAGCTGAAGATACAATCTTAGATCTTGAAGACAGCATGGGAGCTTATGGCCATGAAAGAAAAGATCTCTTAAAAATAGTAAGGAACCAAGAAACAACAATTCAACAGTTGCAAGATGATGCCAAGAGAAATAACATAAGATTAATAGGCATAAACAAAAAAGCAGGGGTCAATACTAATGACCTGCAAAGACTATTTCCAGAAATAATAGCAGAAAATTTTCCAAACATGGGAAGAGAATCTGAAATACAGGTAACTGAGGCATACAGAGCCCCAATTAACCATAACCAAAATAAATCCTCACCCAGACATATAATAATAAGGGTATCAGAAATACTGCACAAGAACAAAATACTAAAAGCTGTCAGAGGAAAGAAACAGATCACCTATGAAGGAAAGCCTATCAGAATCACAGCAGTCTTCTCAACACAAACCTTCAAGTTAAGAAGAGCTTGGAGTGAAGTATTTCAAATCCTGAAAGAAAACAACTTTCAATCCAGATTGATGTACCCTGCAAAATTATCCTTAAAAATTGATGGAGAAATAAGATACTTTCATGACAAAGAACAACTGAAGAAATTTATGGCCACCAAACCAACACAACAAAGAGTACTGAAAGACACTCTAGAAAGAGACAAAGATAGCTGCAGTCTTAAGAACAACAACAAAAGGAAGCCACTAAGCAGGGCAAATAAACAGAAAACCAACAACAGAAAGATATCATGACAGGGAGCCAGTACATATCAGTTATATCAATCAATGTAAATGGTCTCAACTCACCAATAAAAAGCAACAGACTGGCAGAGTGGGTTAAGAAACAAAACCCAACAATATGCTGTGTACAAGAAACACATTCCACTCAAAAAGAAATTCACAGACTAAAAATCAAAGGATGGAAAACAGTACTCCATGCAACAGGAACCCAGAAAAATGCAAGGGTAACTATTTGGTTGCAGACAGTGTGACCTTCAAACCAAGAATGATCAAAAGAGATAAACAAGGTCACTACATACTTCTTAGAGGAAAACTTCAAGATGAAGACATTACAATCATAAGTATATATGCACCAAGTATGGGAGCACCCAACTATCTAAGACAATTCTTAATAGACATGAAAAACCAAATCAACAATAATACAATTATAACAGGGGACCTTAACACCCCACTGTCATGGAGAGACAGATCAACCAAACAAAAAATCAGCAAAGAAATAACAGAATTGAATCAAACTTGTGAACAAATGGACATAGTGATGTGTACCGAGTATTCCACCCATCAACAACAGAATACACATTCTTCTCAGCTGCACATGGATCATTCTCTAAAATAGATCATATAATGGTTCACAAAACATGCTTAAGTAAATACAAAGGAACTGAAATAATTCCATGCATATTATCTGACCATAGCACAGTAAAATTGGAAATGAATAACAAAAAATCCTACAATAACAGCATAAACACATGGAAATTAAATAATACTCTCCTAAATAACCAATGGGTCACAGAAGAAGTAAAAGAAGAAATTAAACAATATCTAGAACTGAATGAAAGTGCAAATACAAATTACTGGAACCTGTGGGACACAGTGAAAGGAGTCCTCAGAGGGAAATTGATAGCCCTAAACTCCCACATCAGAAAAATAGAAAAAACACACATAAACAACCTAATGATGCACATCAAGCTTCTAGAAAAAGAAAAGCAAGTTAAGTCCAAAGCCCAAAGAAGGGAGGAAATTATTAAGATTAGAGCAGAAATTAATACAATTGAAACTAAGAAAACAATACAAAGAATTAATGAACCGAAGAGTTGGTTCTTTGAAAGAGTAAATAAAATTGATAAATCCCTAGCCAACCTTATCAAAAAGAGGAAAGAAAAAACTCAGATTCATGCAATAAGAAATGAAAAGGGTGAAATCACTACAGACCCTGTGGAAATACAGAAGATCATCTACTTCGAAAAACTTTACTCACATAGATTTGATAACACAGAAGAAATGGACAGATTCCTAGAAACCTATGAACTACCAAAGCTGAATCAAGAAGATGTAAAGCTGCTGAATAATCCAATTTCAGCTACTGAAATTGAAAATGTAATTAAGACCCTACCAACAAAGAAAAGCCCGGGCCCTGATGGATTCACTGCTGAATTCTACAAGAAATTTAGGGAAGACTTAATGCCAACACTCCTCAAACTCTTCAATGAAATCGAAAGGGAAGCAAGTCTCCCTAACTCATTCCTGGAAACAAGTATTACCCTAATACCAAAACCAGAGAAA
>RJWM01030291.1:0-23544 GCA_004363535.1 Dasyprocta punctata
AAAAAAAAAAAAAAAAAAAAAAAAAAAGAGGTTCACAAAATAAGAAAAATATAATCCGCGTTAACACTGCTCGAGAGCCCTTTGTGAGTTATATACCAGAAGATCGAGTGTAACTCAAAGTCCATCAACTTCCTAAGAGATTCACACACTGTACGGTTCAAAGCATCCAAAGCCCTGGAGTAGCATATTTACGTATTTTTAACACACTGCTGAGCAAAACGGGAGGAGGGAAGAGGGGAACCTCAACAGAAGCAGCGCTCTCCACAGTAGAGATCCGAGACTATTCCTAAGGAACAAGTGGTCGGAAGGGCTGGGCGGGGCAAAAGCGAGGCGACCAATCAGAGCACGGCTTACAAATGCGGCGGAGACAGACGGCAAAGAGAGCGCCCCGCTGAGTGGTTGGCGGCCCGCTCCCGTAGGCGGCCGCACCTGGAGACCCACCCCGGCCGCGGCAGCAGCGCCCCCATCTCCGCCCCGCGCCACCCCCCGGCCGTTTCCTGCCAAAACAAACCCAGACGCCACTAAAATATAAAAATAAAATACCATAGACCAAAACAAAAAATACACGCACACGCACAAAACGAAACGTCCGCGGGCGGCGGGCGGGGGGCGGAGGTCACAGCCCGCGCCGGGCGCGGCCGCACCGTGCGCTCCCCGAGGGGCGAGGGCAGGGGCGGCGCGCGGGGACGCGGGCGGGGACGCGGCCGGTGCTCACCAATTCCTCGTAGCTCCTGCTGTGCTCGTTGCCCTCCCAGTCCAGCCTCTTCGGCAACAGCTGCAAAGACACGACACGCGCGCGAGTGACCACCGAGCCGGCGCGGGGGTGGGGACGGGCGGGGTCGCGAGTGGGGCCGGGGGACGCGCGGGGACGCGGCACAGACCTGGTACTGCTCCAGCTCCTGCACCAGCACCTGCGGAGAGACGCGCGCTCAGCGCTGCGGCCGCCGGCCGGGCCCGGCCCCCGCCCCGGCCCTCCCGCGCCCCGCGGGGGACACTCACCTGGGCGGCTCTGCGACACGGGCCGGCCGATAGGTACCGGGCGATGAGAAAGTAGAGCTCTGCGGGAAGGGAGAATCGAGTCAGGACTGGCGGGCAGGGACGCGGAGGACGCGGCAGACCCGCGGGGGGCGGCGCGGCCCCGGCTTACCCGACTCGATGAGGGGCACCGGGCGTCGGCCGGGCGACGGCTCCGCCATGGCGGGGCACGGGGGCGGGAGCGGGGGAGACCGAGCGGGGCGTGTAGGCCGCGCCGAGGCCTGAGCGGGCCGGCGTCCCCTCTCTTCAGGCGCGCGCCGCCGCCGCCATGCCGTGCGCGCCGCCTGCGCGCGACACCTCCGCGGGGGCGGGCGGAAGTAGTCCCTCCGCGGGAACGCGAAGTAGTCCCTCTGCCGGGGCGCCGAGCGATGCTGCCCGCCTGGGGAAGCGGGGCACCCGGCTGTGTCCTACGTCCGAGGGGGACGTGGCGCGGGTAGGGGAATCCGGACCGGGAAGCAGCGGCGGTGGCACAAGTAGATGAGGAAGGCCGCGGACGGATCCCTGCACGCGGTGAAGCGGCCCGGCCTTTGTGCGGCGGCGGCGGCGGCGGCCCAGCTGCGGGAGGGCGGGCGGCGGGGGCGGAGGTCGCGCTGCGGCCGGGCGGGGGCGCGGCCGGCGGCGGCAGGGGTGGGGCCAGTGGCCTTGGGCTGGACTTGAGGGGAACACGCACGGACGCCCCTCGGCCCGGTGCCTCCGAAAGGACGACTCTGGGCGTCACCGCAGCCAGCGCCTTGGTCCCTGCCGAAGCCCGGAGGACGCGGACACCTCGCGGACGCGCCGTGCACGCGAAGGAGAGCGGCTCGAGCCCGGCCGCCGGAGAAGGGGAGGGACCCCGCGACCCCGGCGGGGACCCTCGGACACCTATCCTGCAGCGCTGCGCGAGGCCGATGCAGAAGGCCGAGCCGCAGTCCCGCAACCCCGCAGCCCGTCCCCGCAGCAGGGAGGAAGAGCCCCGTGCCCCGCAGTGTCGCAAGGGGGTGACCTGGCGGGACAGTGCAAAGGACAGGCCGCATCAGGGCCCAGGGGACGGGGTCCGTGCCAAGGACGAGAAAGATGTGTCACTGGGGCTCTCGGGAAAAAACGGGACTTGAGGTGGGAAGGTGGAAAAGGGCCAGAAAGTTGGCGTCATCGCGGCGCCGGGCTTCTGGCCTCGCGGGATGCGATCCTGCAGCGCGGCCCTGTTCAGAGCCCGGAGCATGGCGCTGGGCCAAGCGGAGCCCGCGGCCCTCGCGGAGAAGGAGCTCATTCCTCAGAGCAGGGGGGAAGGCGGTGGTACCCGGCCGACTCCCGGATGAGCTTCTCCTGGCTCCTGATTACCCCTGTGACTGTGAACGGGGCTCATCCTCCGGTGTTCGTGTCTACTTCATAGGGTTGTGAAGATCGAATGATTTCATCAGTGTCTCTGCTATCTGGTAGCGGATGTAGTTGTTCATTGTTTACACCAAAGAGTGAAAATTTCAGTACACACACCTTCAGTAGCAGGCCACACTCATTTGGGCTCATGCTGTTTCAGCAAAGGCGACCAAGAGAGGGGATAAAAAGATGAATAAGAGCCGGGTGTGGTGGCGCACGCCCGTAATCCCAGCCCTCGGGAGGTTGAGGCGCGAGGATCATTGTGAGTTCGAGACCTGCCTAGGCTACAACGCAAGCGCAAGGCCAGTCTGAACTGTATAGTGAGACCCTGTCTCAAAAAATAGGGTTGGGAGTTTGACTCAATGGTTTAGGCGCCTGTCTGGCCGGCGTGAGGTTGTGAGTTCGATCCCCGGTGCCGCAGAAAAAAAAAGTAGGGCTGGGGTTTTAGCTCAGTGGCTAAGCACCTGCCTGGCAAACTTTTTTTATCAAAAAAAAAAAAAAAAAGAATGAATAAACCACAGCTTTACCATCAAACAACTTCTTTTAGTGCTGGATGTGGTGGTGCACACCTATGATCCTAGCTACTCAGGATGCTGAGGCAGGAGGACCACCTGAGGGCAGCCAGGCTCAAAAGGGGCGGGGGAAGGAGCCGCACATAGTGGCGCACGCTTTTTTTTAATTTTTTTTATTTTATTTTTTTTTTTTGCGGCACCGGGGATTGAACTCACAACCTCGCGCCTGCCAGGACAGGCGCTTAAGGCACTGAGCCAAACTCCCGGCCCTGGTTTTTTGAGGCAGGGTTGCACTATGTAGCTCAGGCCGGTCTTGCGCTCGCGTTGTAGCCCAAGCCGGCCTTGAACCCACAACGCTCTGCCTACCTCAGCCTCCCGAGTGCTGGGATTAAAGGCATGCGCCACCACGCCCGGCTTTCATGGCGCACGCTTTTAATCCCAGCACTTGGGAGGCTGAGGTAGGAGAAGCGTTGTGAGTTCAAGGTTGGTTTGGGCTACAACGCGAGCGCCAAGGCCGGTCTGAGCTACAATAGTATCACCCTACCTCAAAAAACCAGGGGCCGGAGCTTGGCTCAGTGGCTTAAGGTTGTGAGTTCGATCCCTGGTGCCGCAAAAAAAAAAAAAAAGGGAGGTGCGGGTGTGAGAGTGGCTCAGTGGTAGAGCACTCCTGAGTCCAATTCCCAAGCCCCCTTCCCCGCAAAAGACACTGGTGTGTTACGGGAAAACAAAAGATTTAGCAGAGGTAAGAGATCAACTTGAATGAAGGGGAAATGATAGGAAGGTCTGGGTGAGCCACACTACCGTGTGTGGAGAAAGATTTCAGGCATACCAGAAGTACCGAAGGTTCAGAGTATTTCCAGTTTAAATACTATTTAAACAGGGTGTAGTATGCTTACTCAGCAGGCTTTAGTTGAACAGGACCAATAAGTCACGGGTTGAAATTGGAAATAAGCCCGGAAGGACAGACTGGAGAGGGTTGAGAGCAGAAGGCAGGAAAAGCACACAGTGTAGTCCCTTGAAACAGGAAGGAGATGAAGATACGTTAGAGCAATAGTTACGAGGTTGGAGCCGGGCGAGGTATCACACACCTGTAATCCCAGCACACCAGAGGCTGAGGCAGAAGGATTGCTGTGGGTTTGAGGCCAGCCTAAATCACAAAATGAGACCATCTCAAAACAATAAAAAATGATGGGAGAATTTAAACTTTCAAAGATTGACCGAGAAACCATATTCACTTTGCAACAATATGAACTAAAAGCCTCCAGAAAATATCACCGGAGTTTCTGTCCCCAGCACTGGCTCTTGTGTGGAATTACAGCTGCAGTGTGGACAGCAATGCAGTCAGAACAGATGCATGATCCTTCTTTTGTGGGTCCTGGTGGGTCTTTCACAGCTTCCTCTGACTCTATCACAAATGCTATTCCGAGATGATTTTATTTATTTGAGACAGCATCTCACAATGTGGTTCAGGCTGGCCTTGAACTCATTCTGCAGCACAGGCTGGCCTTGAACTTGTGGCAATCCTCCTGTCTCAGCCTCAAGCTTTAAAAAGAAGCAGGTGTGGTAATCCCAGTTACTCAGGAGGCTGAGGCAGGAGAATTGCTACAAATTCAAGGCCAATCTGAACAACACAGCAAGAACCGGCTCAGAAAAATTTAAAAATAAATAACAGTAACTGAGGGGCAGGGAGTGGAGAGGGCTTGTAGATGTAGCACAGTGTAAATATTCTGGGTTCAATCCACCCAGCACAGAAAGGGGAAAAAAAGAAATTATATGGAGATCAAAATTATCAAAAACTTGCTTGCTGACCAAAGGTAAGAGGGAGAGAGAGTGTGTGTGTGTGTGTGTGCACGCGCGCATATATGTGTGTCTGGGCAGGACCCTGGCTAAGTAAATGCCACTGAGCCATGTTCCCAGCTCAGTTTGGAAAATCTTTCAATTTCTTTCTTTTTTTTTTTTTAAATTTTTGTTTTTGTACCAAGAATTGAACTTGGGACCCTGCACTTGCCAGGCAGGTGCTTATGCTTATGGAAAACCTTAAGCAGCTGGTGAGAAGATACCCTCAGTCACCCATCTCCACCCCAGGGTGCTCCTTCAAGGGAACTGTGGTATTTTAGCCCTCGGCAAGCTAAGCTGTACTCCAAGCAGCCCTCAGGTTCGCTTAACAGGCCAGGCAGGCCTGGCCGGAAGCGGAGGGCCCACATGTGGGCTGCGCACCGCCTGCAGTGCATGTGCAACTCTCTGTTGGGTGGCTCGGCACAGTTCCATCCGGTGGTTCAAGCTGCCTGACGGGACGGTCTCGCATGAAGTACCGGTGGTGGGGCCAAGGGGAATGTGTTAAGCTGCACTCTCCACAGTGACAAAGTGGAAGCCGGAGACAGGCCTGGAGGCGCATAAGTGGGAAGCCGCAGCCAGGCTGGGAGGCCAGGTGAGAAAGTAATTACTCCTCAGGCTGCACACAGCACTGCCTCTGAGTTCTTTCTTCTGCCGCATTTCACAAAGGAAGGAATGGAACCTGAAGAGTGATCTCATTTGCCACAAACGGCTCTTTGATTCAGTTATTCACATGTTTGGGCGAGGAAGGGTTGAGATAGGGTCTCACTGTGTAGTCCTGCCTGGCTTTGAACTCACAGTGATCCTCTTGCCTCAGCCTCCCAAGGACTGAGATTACAGTCACACACCACCATACAAGGTAGTTATTCCCATATTAAGGATGAGGAAACAGGCTTAAAAAGTTGAAGAATTTGCCTAAGGATGGATGGAAAACGTTTTAATTAAAAAAAAAAAAAAAAAAACGGCTAGGTATGGTGGCCCACAGCTGTAATCCCAGCACACTGGGACACGGAGGCAAGAGGATCACACAGTAATCACATAAGAGAGTGGGCAGTAGCAAGGATTAACTGGCTGGGGATGTGGTGCAGTGGTAGTACACTTGCTTGGCATGGCCCTGGGTTCAAGCTCCAGGACCGAAGGAAAAAAACTGTTAGTAGGTCAAATGTGACAGACTAAACCATAAGGTAAAGAAATCTAAGCAGTGAAAATGCTACAAAGAAAATTAGCTGCATAATTCAAAGTCTAAGACTGGGCGTGATGTTTGCAGGCTGAACTTCAGTGCCTCGAGCAGCCACAGTGCGTAACAGGTAGCACACAACATTCATGAAGTGGATGACATAGGGCAGCGCTTACCGCAAGACCCATCAAAGTGTGAAGGTGAGATCAAGTGCACAAAAAGAGTCTGCATTTTTGGGACAGGGTCTCGCTGTAGTTCAGGCTGGCCTCAGACTTGTGGTGATCCTCCTGCCTCAGCCTCCTGAGTGTGGGGATTACAGGGGTGCACCACTGTGCCCAACTGTTGTTTTTTCCTTTCACAGTGCTGGGGATGGAACGCAGGGCCTTGCACATAGCTAGGCAAGCGCTCTACCACCAAGCTGCACTCACATCCCAAACCCAGATCATTTCAGCTGTTCAGTAAGACCACACCAAGGCCTTGACCAAGGCAGGCACCCATGGGAAATGCTGGCGTGGGTCTCAGAGCCCTAGAAACGGAAGCGTGAGCATCAACATCCTGACACCTAAAGAGGACTTGGAAAGAAACTGAAGGTGTCTGCTGCTTGTTTCCGGTGCTGCTGGCACTGGACTGCGAGCCCAGGCACGCCAGGGCGGCCCCCGGCCACTGCACCGGCCCCTCTCCACCCACTGCCGCTGCGGGAACTTTCCTTCCCCTGCCCGACCCCGATGTCCCCTCAGGCTGGGTCAGCCACCCTCAGCACGTTGTCTCCTCACTTATCTCCTCCTCCAGCTTCTGCCTGTCCTCGTGACTGGCTCCTGTCCTTGTTTGTCCCCAGCTTGCTGTCACTGGTCCGCGCCTGTCTCCAAGTCTCACCAGCCCTGACTTTGAAACGTTTCTCGTAGCCTGAGAAACAAACAGCGTGGCTGGAGACCAGGATTGTGGGCGCTGGGGCCAGAACGTGTCTGCCGTTTGGATGTCAGAGTTGTACGAGCTCTCTGGGCAAAGTCGTTTGGACTGTTTAATAATCTTGTGCTTTGCTTTGTCCTTCAAGACAGAGTTTCATTATGTAGCCCAGGCTGGCCTCAAACTTGGCAGCAATCCTCCTGTCTCAGCCTCCTGCATGCTGGCATCACAGGCGTGCACCATCACACCGGCTCTTGGCTTTGCTTTTAAAACTGCACCAAAACTCCTGCTCCCCACTCTCCAAGCTCCCTGTGCCTGGGGGAGCCAGCTGTGTAGCAGCGCCTGGCCCACTGGTTTCTAGAATCACCAGATCAGAGGCTCAGTGGGAGGAGGGGAGGCGGGTGGGACCAGGCTTCAGGGCTCCCTGGCCACCCAACCCAGCTTCCACCCCACTATCCACTGTGGTGCTGGAGGACCCGGCTTCTCGCCTGGGTCAGATGTAAGGCTTGGGGTGGGGATGTAGCTCAGTGGCACAGTGCCTGCCTGGCAAACTCAAGGCTCTGAGTTCGATTCCTGATACCAAAAAAGAAAAAAAAAAAAAAGAAAGGAGGTGAACCAGCCCCCAAACACTGGCCCCAGCCTCCATGGTGGCTTCGGCAGGAGCCCAGGGTCTGCGCTGCCCTTGCCACTTAGTTCTGCCAGCCAGCATCTTGTCAGTATCCCCTGGGGCCCCCCAACACTCCCTCCCTTTCCCTACCCACCTGATCTCTCTGTCTTTCTGTCTCTTTTGACATACCTAGTTCTCCACTTCAACGGAGTCACCCCAGTCCCTAACTCCTTCCTTCACAAAAACTTTCCTACCTCACCTGGACCCCAGTTAATCTCTCTGAAAATCTGAGCAGCTGATGGGCGTGGTGGCACACACCTGTCATCTCAACACTCAGGAGGTTGAGGCAGGAGGATCTCTGTGAGTTCAAAGCCAGCCTGGGTTACGTAAGAGAGTTCAAGGACAGCCTGAACTGCATAGCCAGAGCCTGTGTCAAAAAAAAGAAAAAGAGTCAAAGCTACTGAAGGTTTTGTGTATGAATGTTGTGAGGAAACAGGGAAGAGACTTTTGGCCACTAGAGGCCAGGTTCTCCCGAGCTGACCTTGCTGTCCCGGAAGGGCTGCAGTGAAAGGCCTCCCGCCGAAGGCCGCGGAGCGCTACGTGCCCGCTCAGCCCACAGCCTGCTGCCTGCCATCTGGCCTCCATGTGCCAAGAACCATTTATTTGCTGGAGCCTGGCGCCGGCCTCCGGGGACCAAGACCAGAGCAACCAGGACTGAGCACGTGCAGGGGACGGGCAGTGTCCCCACAGCTAGTGTGGTCCAGGGCGTGGAGCGTCCCACCCTGCCCAGGCTAGGGCTCTGGTGCCACCGATCTTTCCAGCTCCATGAAGGCGAAGGCAAAGCTGGTCCTCTCCCCACCCATGCATGGGAAGAATTGGGCTTTGTGTTGGGTTAGGCGGGGCTCACTTAGTTCCCAGCAAGCCTGTGAGGCAGCAGAGACCAGTGCATCAGCAAGCATTGTCATCATGCTAAACAGAGGTGATAAGAGACCAAGATTCAGTTGGGCATGGCACTGCTTGCCTGGAATCTAAGCACTCTGGGAGGCTGAGGCGGGAGGATCACAAGACCAAGCCCAGCCCGGGCAACTGAGTGACTTAGCGAAACTCTCAAAAAATGTAAAATAAAGGAAGGGCCAGAGATGCAACTCAGTGGAAAGGCCCCGGGTTCAATCCCCAGAACAATCAGTCCATCAATGAATAAGAACAAAATTCATGCAGTGCTACCTACGGGTAGCAGCAAATGAGCACAAGATGAATTCATTCATTATAATCTTTGAGTGGATTAACCTGTAATAACAATTCAAAGATACAGTTTCATTCATTATAATGTTTGAGTGGATTAACCTTCTGTAATAACAATTCAAAGATACAGTTTCCTCCAAGAAGCCTGCAAGAGGAGCTGTGCCAAAACCTAACCTCAGAAGGGCAGACGGGCCACACAATTTAACTGCCAAGCCTCCCCAGAGGGCATGTGACAGGGGGAGAACAGCTGTTCTTCGCAGTAAGGACACAGCCCAAGAACTCTAGTTTCATAGCAAAAAGATGGTCCACAGAAATTTATCTTTAATCAGGTCTTGGTCCCACTTAGTAATGCTTTCCACTTTGTTTTTGGTTGTGTTTTTTGTTTGTTTCGGTTGGGGTTTTTTTTGTTTTGTTTTGCTTTGTTTTGTTTTGTCTTTTTGAGACAAGATCCCACTATGCAGTTCAGGTTGGCCATGAGCTCACTTTGTAGCCCCAGCTGGTCTGGAACTCGCAGCAATCCTCCTGCCTCAGCCTCCCAAGTACTGGTGTTACAATCATGCCCTACTATGCCTGGCTATGCTTTCCACTTTGTAACTTTGAAATGACTAAAAGAGAAAATTTTCTGCAATCTCTTGTCTTTATAGAGTAATGACCAGCCCACAACTCCGAATTATTTACAATCCTACATTTTTACGTGTTTGTGTGTGTGTGTGTGTTTGTGGGGTTGTTTGTTTTTTTTTTTTTTTTTTTTTTGGTTTTTGGTTTTTTAAAGCACGGTCTCACTATATAGCCCAGGCTGGCCTCAAACTCGCAGCAATCCTCCTGCCTCAGCCTCCCGAGTGTGGGGCTTACAGGTGTGCACCACCATGTCAGGTTTACAGTCTTAAAATTTTTCAAGGATTCTAGCGTTGTCTCAGGAAACTGGGGGTGAATGGAATGTAACTATAAAGTTTCCTCAGTGGCAGACAATGGAGACGTAAACTTTGACAGCTACATAAAGCGGGAGACAGTTGTCCAACCACTTTTTCCCAATCAGATCACTTCCCAGAGCCTCCTAAGTTTCTCACAAAAATGCTGGGCTTGGCCGGGCGTGGTGGCGCATACCTTTAATCCCAGCACTCGGGAGGCTGAGGTAGGTGAAGTGTTGTGAGTTTGAGGCCAGTTTGGGCTACAACGTGAGCAAGGCTGGCCTGAACTACATAGTGCGAACCTGCCTTGAAAAAAACAGGGCCGAGAGTTTGCCTCAGTGGCTTAAGCACCTGCCTACCTGACAGGTGTGAGGTTGTGAGTTCAATCCCCAGTACCAAAAACAAAAAAAAAGCAGTGGGAATGGAAAGACAGTATAAACAACTCTCTCAGACAGATTCAGCAGGAGGCCAGACCTAAAAGAAGGTGAGCTAGGGCTGGCGATGTAGCTCAGGTGTAGAGCACTTGCTGAGAATCCAAAACACCTAAATGCTGGGCACAGTGGCACATTGCTGTAATCCCAGCTACTCAGGAGGCTGAGGCAGGAGGATTGCAAATTTAACCCCAGACTGGGCAATTTAGTGAGCCCCTGTCCTAAAGTTTTAAAAGGGCTGGGGGTGTATGTCAGTGCTAAGGTCCAGGATTCAATTCCCTGGATTCTACTTATATTCTCTTCAAAAAACCAGGCATTGGATGGCAGGAGGGTGGCTACCCTTGGAGTGGTATACTGTACCCTAGTAGGAGGGGCATGTCTGGGCCATGGTTGTGTTGTTTTTTAAACTGGGATATACTGAACAGTGAAAAATGTATTGAGCCCAATGTTTATGATTTACTTTTCTATCAGTATGTCATGCCAGGCATGGTGGCACATGCCTGTAATCTCAGCCTCTGGGAGTGAGACTTCGAGTTCAAGGCCAGGCTGGGCTACATAGTAAGACCTAGTTACAAAAAACCAGTAAGTAAATAAATAGCAGTTAATACAAGAGGAGATGAAATTTGAGACTGTGGATTTATGGAATCAAGTATTTGTTCTATAGAAACGAATTCATGCTGGGCATGGTGGTATATGCCTGTAATCCCAGCACTTGGGAGGCTGAGGCAGGATTGTTGCAAGTTTGAGACCAGCCTGGGCTACAAAGTGAGCTCCAGTCCATCCTGAGTTGCTTAGGGAGATCTGTCTCAAAAAGACAAAAAAAAAAAAAAAAAAATTCCCTGGGCATGGTGGGACACACTTGTAACTACAGCTGTTTAGGAGGCTGAGGCAGGAGGACTGCAAGGTTGAACCCAGCCTGGGAAATTTAGCAATTTGGCAAAACTCTACCTCGCAATAAGAAAAAAAGGTGGGGCAGGGATGTAGCTCAGTGAAAATGCCCTGGGTTCAACCTCCTCTACAACAAAACAAACAAACAAACAAAAAACACCAACACTTTAAAGGACTAAGGATGTTTGCTTGTTTAAACCAAAAGCATATCCTTTCAGCAACTAATTTAGAAACGAGATCAACTGACTCAGCAGGATGTCGTGTCCGGTGGCTAGAGCACATCGATGCTGAGCTCTTCGGGATCCCCGTGGATAATTTCGCAGACGCTTTCCAGCTGCCGGGAGGGGGTGCCCGCCTGTGGGGTCCAGCCCGCGGTGGTTCTGTGAGGTGCCAGCCTGGTGAGCCGACTTGTGGGTTCCAGTGAGATGGGCCACGTGACCTCTCCCCCCCGGAGCCGGGAGACAGAGTGGAGTTTTCACGCTCAGCCCCGCAACACTGGACTGGGTGCCAGTGGGGTTCAAGCTCTTGGAGAGCAGGGGTCTGACTTCCAGCTGTTCTGCTGCAGCGGGAGACTCTGGAGCTCCTGACTCCTGGGCCGGTGCCACTGGGCTCTGGGGCAAAGGGCAGCAGGCCTTCCCGAGGCGGACACGCACCCCCTCACAGCTGGAAGAGCCAGACGGCCGCCCCGGCCAGACTTCCTGCGCTCCAGTTTGACCTTGGCGTGCTCTGCTTCGTGTTCGCCTCTCCCCTCTTCCCAACTGCCTGCCCTGCGGTCTCAGAAAGGAAAACAAACCCCAACACTCAGGAGGCTGAGGCAGGAGGACTGCTGTAAGTTTGAGGCTAGCCTGGGCATTTACATAGTGAGTTCAAGGCCAGCCTGGACTACACAGCAAGACACTGTCTCAACAACAACAACAAAAAGAACGGCTGGGGACATAGCCCAGCAGCATCAGCGCCTGCCTGCCTGGCTAGTGCAAGGTCCTGAGTTTGATTCCCAGTACTTAAAAGAAAAAAAAGGAAAAGAAAAGAAAAACAGAAAGGAGGACAAACAGCCCCTAGACGCTGGCTCCGGCCTCCACGGTGGCACCAAAACTCAGTTATCCGTTTTCTGTGGTTAAACCCTGATGACTGATAGAAACCGCAAGTTAAAAAAAAAAATTACTTGTAATGGGGTGAAAATAACTGTGTGTATTTATGTAAATTTGAGACAGAGTCTCATTGCATTAGCCAAGCTGGGCTGAGACGCGAGTCCTCTCGCCCCAGGGTGTGGGGAGCACAGGCCCGGCTGCTATTCTGGGTTGATGGTTGCTGTTTAAACAGCTTGGAGCCACATGGGAACCTAGTCCAGAGACTGTAATCAGGGGAGAGCAGGGTGTGTTTCCTGGAGTCTGCAATGTTTAGAGTACAGATAAAATGGTTTCATACTACTTGACAAATAATAGTATTATTATTATCTTTTGTCTGCATGCATGCATGCGTGGTGCCGGGGGTTCTGGGGGTGGAACCAGAGTGTCACATGTGCTAGGCAAGTGCCGTGCCACTGAGTCACACCCTAGCCCATTTGACTTATTATTATTATTATATATATATATATATATATATTTTTTTTTTTTTTTTTTTACACAGGGTCTTGCTATGCAGTTTGAGCTGGCCTTGAACTCACTCTGTAGCCCAGGCTGGTCTCAAACTCCCAATGATCCTCCTGCCTCAGCCTCCCAAGTGCTGGGATTACAGGTATGTGCCACCATGCCTGGCTTAGCACTTGACATATTATTAATTAAATTCCTAGAGTAGATTTTAGGATCTTCTTACCTGTTTGTTTGGTTTTCGTTTTTCGAGACAGGATCTTGATATGTAGCCCAAGTTGGCCTTGAACTCATGGTGATCCCCCTGTCTCAACCTCCCAAGTGCTGGGGCTATACACATGTGCTACAACATCCAGCTCAGGTTTTAGAATCTTAAAGGTTGCTTCTGACACTCTATTTGTTTCCCACTGGGGTTTTAACAAACCACCACAAGCTTAGTGGCTTTAAAACAAGTTTATGCTTTTAGAATTTGGAGGTGAGCCAATCAAAACTGGGTCTGAGCTGGGCGTGGTGGCACACGCTTTTAATCCCAGCACTCGGGAGGCTGAGGTAGGAGGAACGTTGTGAGTTCGAGACCGGCTTGGACTGCAATGCCAGCACAAGACCAGCCTGAGCTACATAGTGCGACCCTGCCTCAAAATACTAGGGCCGGGAGTTCAGCTCAGTGGCTTAAGTGCCTGCCCTGGCAGGTGCAAGGTTGTGAGTTTGATCCCCAGTGCCGGAAAGCAAAAAACAAAACAAAACAAAAAAAAACAAAAACAAAAACTGGGTCTGACAAAGTTACGAGTCAGGCTCCACGGCTTGCTTGGGGACCACATGCGCCCCGCTGACAGCCGGAAACTGCAAGCCATCTTGGCCACGAACCAGGAGTCTTCACTTCGGACTGCAGATGCCGCACGGGCGACTACACGCAGGGCAAAGCTGGGCCTCTGCCGTGTGCTTCACTCCCGGCGGACAGGGCGTCCTGACGGCTTCGGGGTGGCTGCTAGGCGCTGCGGGCCGGGGCTCCCCAGCCCTGAACCACGGGCTTGGCCACCCAGGACCCCAGCCAGAGGTTCTCAGGGACCTGAACTGTGCCCCAAAGTCTCCGGCCTCCTCCTGAACCTGCGATCACCTGGATTTCAGGAAAGGTGGAGGCGCACAGGTCGGAGGTCCTTCCCCGGGACGGAGTCGTCCCCCTCCACCGCCGTGGGGCTCCTCCTGCGGCCCGAGGCCCGGAGCTCAGCTGCAATGGCTGAGCTCTCCTCTCACAGTGACCCCGATGTGCCACCCGGCCACCCAGATAATCCGCGAGAGCGTCTCCACCGCGAGGCCCGCAACCAAATCAGACCTGCGGTGGAACGTTCTAGATTTGCCAACAGGGATGGGGTTACGGGTGGGGGCCCTGCTGGCTACCACAGCTACCACGGAACTTCCCCTTTTCTCTCTTTTTAGTATAAACTTGTATTGACATACGACTCTTCCTTCCTTCCTTCCTTCCTTCCTTCTTTCTTCTCTCTCTCTCTCTCTCTTCCTCTCTTTCTTTCTTTGCCACCATACCAGACATGATATATTTGTAGAAAACTGAGGCATAACCATTCAGCTCAATGAATTTTTCCCCAATGAATACATCGCAGATTTTAAAACACCATAGCCAGCCGGGCGTGGTGGCGCACGCCTTTAATCCCAGCACTCGGGAGGCTGAGGTAGGCGGAGCGTTGTGAGTTTGAGGCCGGCTTGGGCTACAACACGGCGCAAGGCCGGCCTGAGCTACATAGTGCGACCCTGCCTCAAAAAAACCAGGGCCGGGAGTTTGGCTCAGTGGCTTAAGCACCTACCCTGGCAGGCGCGAGGCTGTGAGTTCAATCCCCGGTGCCGCAAAAAAATAAAAAAAATAAAAAAAATAAAAAATAAAACACCATAGCCAGCTGCTGGGAGTTTGGCTCAGTGGCTTAAATGCCTACCTGTCAGGCACGAGGTTGTGAGTTCCATCGCTGGTGCCACAAAACAATAAAAACACCATAGCCAGATGTGGTGGCGCATGCCTGTAATCCCAGCACTTGGAAGGTTGAGGCAGGAGGATCGCCATGAGTCCCAGGCCACCGTAGGCTACGTACTGAGACCCTGTCTCAAAAAATAAAATAAAGTAAAAAATATAAAATTGCAGGCCGTGGTGGCACACACCTGTAATCCCAGCACTGGGGAGGCTGAGGCAGGAGGATCACTGTGAGTTCAAGGCTAGCCTGAACTTCATAGTGAAACCCTGTTTAAAAAAAAAAAATTAAAAAATTAAAAACACCAAAACCAGAACCCAGATATGCCCTTTCCACCAGCATTGCCACCCCAAGGATAACTACCTTCCTGACTTCCAGTGGTTGGCTTTTTTGTATTTGTGTGTGTTTTTGAGACAAGGTTTCACTATGCAGTTCAGATTGGCCTTGAACTCACTTTGTAGCTCAAACTGGCCTTGAATTCACAGTGATCTTCCTGCCTCAGCTTCCTGAGTGCTGGGATGACAACTGTGCGTCACCACATCCAGCCTCAGTGCTTGGTTTTTTGAACAGAATAAAAATGGAATTTTACAGCATGCCCCCTCATACCTTTTTTGTTTTGTTTTGTTTTGTTTTGTTTTTGCTGCTGAGAATTAAACCCAGGGCCTTTGCACTGAAGTACATCCCTAGCACTTGTAAAATTTTATTTTGAGACAGAGTCTCCCAAAATTGCCTAGTCTGGCATTGAACTTGCAGTCCTCCTGCCTCAACAGAATTCAATGTATGGTTCTGTCTTTATAAAAAGAAGTATTTTTTACAGAAAGGCCCTGCTCAGACATCTGGCTTTCACACGGGGCTTCCCCTGTACTAGGCAGAGGGATACAATGGCTTTGTCTTCATGAAGCAGGGCAGTGACAGTTGCTGCCCCGGAGTGAGTATGAGCCGAGAACTGTGAGTGACAGCTCCAGCTAGAGCCGGCCCCATGGCAGCTGCACCGTGATCACGTGTCACTGTCATCACTGGTAACAGTGATGCGGAAAACCAGCTGCGCATGGGTATGGACAACGCCAGCCTGTGCCCATGGGCAGTCAGGTGAGCTTGCATGCTTCTTTGTGCTTTTCTGTGTCTTCAACATTGTCTACTGGGTTAGCTTCTTCTCACCTCTGTGACAATACGCCCGAGATAATCAATTTACAAGAAGGTTGGTTTTGGCTCAAGGCTTCCCAGGTTTCAGTTCCTGGTTTGTGGGTGCTGTGGCCTTGGGGGCAGGGCGAGCCAGTGTATTGCTGTGAGTTTGAGGCCAGCTTGGGTTCCACAGGGAGTTCAAGGCCAGCCTGGACTACATACAAGGTCCTGTCTCAAGACTTGCTGTCTTTCTGCCAAAGCCTCCCAGACAGGTGGGATTACAAGTGTGCACCACAGTGCCCAGTCATCGTCCCATTTTATTCATACAGTCCGCACACTGAGCTCTGCTTCCTCACACATGAATACAGATTTAACGATTGCATCCTGACCCAGCATGGCAGCCCACACCTGTCATCCCAGCACTCTAGGAGGCTGACACAGGAGGGTTGCAAGTCCAACCCTAGACTGGACAATTTAGTAACTTAGTGAAACCCTGTCTCAAAATGAAAAATAAATAAAAGGGGCTAGGGATGCAGCTCAGTGCAAAGCTATGGGTTCCAGCACAGGAAGAAAAAAAAAAAGAATTACATCATATTCATGTTTCCAAGATGAAACCCAAGTTGCACTCTCTCTGCATGGTTCTCTGTCACTGTCCCTTGTTCTTGTCACCCCACCTCCTTTCTTTGCAGAGGGGAACAGTTGCAACCCTAACTCCTAACTACTAGGTCAGCAGCAAAGGCATCTCTGAACAGTTTGCCACATTCTGCAAAATCCAAGTATGATGCACAAGGGGACCGTGTTCTTCTGGGCAGGAGGTAAGGCAGAGCTGCCGGCACCCGCTGCCAGGGATGGACCTCCTACACAGCCCCCCGGGGCCATCCAAACACAGAGGCCTCCGCAGGAGTACCAACATTTGTTTTGTTTTGTTTTGTTTTAGGGTACCAGGAATTGAATTCAGGACCTTGTGCTTGCCAGGAAGGCACTTATGCCGCTGAGCTATATCTCCAGCCCTAGAGTACCCACATTTGAAAAGTATTTCAAAATTCCAAACAAATGCAATGCCAAGTTTAGCAACAGCAAAGCACAAGTGCTAACCATTTCAGGAACCAAGCAACGATGTCTGCTTTCTGTAATTTTTTTTTTTTCACTCTTGACCTTTTTTTTTTCAGTGCTGGCGACAGAATCCAGGGCCTCTCTGCCGAGCTGCATCCCCAGCCAACTGTGTTTGTTTTTCTTTATAATTTTGAGAAATGATCTTGCTAAATCCTAAATGGCTCAGGCTGGGCTTGAAATTTTTAAATCTCTTGCCTCAGTCTCCCAGGGAGGTCAGATTACTACCATGAAGGCATCCACCACCAACCCTAGCCCCTTCTCAACTTTGTATTTTGAACATTCTCAAGCCTGTAGTAAAACTGAAAGAATGATACAAAAGAACTGGGCGTGATGGTGCATGCCTGTAACCCCCGCACTCTGGAGGGGCTGAGGCAGGAAGACTGCAAGTCTGAACCCAGCTTGGACAATTTAGCAAGATTGTGTTTCAAAATTTAAAAGGAAAGCTGAGCATGGTGGCGCACGCCTGTAATCCCTAGCACTCCGGAGGCTGTGACAGGAGGATTGTTGCAAATTCAGGACCACCCTGGGCTATAAAGTGAGCTCCAGGCCAACCTGAACTATATAGAGAGACCCTGTCTCAAAAAGATCAAGAAAAAAAAAATTAAAAGAAAAATTTTAAAAGTGTTGGGAATGTAGGTCAGTGCAAAAGCCCCAGGTTCAATCCCTAATCCCCATCCCCACAAACATATATATTAGCTAATTTGATTAAATTATATGCATCATGACATTTCCCTTCTGCAAATACTTGAGTGTGTACTTAGTATGAATAAGGGCACTGCTCCACATCATCACAATACAGTACCATAGTCGCACACAACAGTATATGATCAAATTTTTCTGATTCTATAAAATTATCAAGTATGGCAATTTTTTTTGGCAATATTGGGGATTGAATCCATGGCCTTTGTTATATTATGAAAGTTTTGTTTTGCTTTGTTTTTTTTGGGGGGGATCAAACTTGCAACCTCACACTTGCCAGGAAGGCACTTACGCCACTGAGCTAAATCTCCAACCCCTTGTTTTGCTTTCTTGAGACAGGGTCTCCCTACATAGTACAGGCTGGACTTGAACTTGCTTATGTAGCCCAGGCTGGCCTCAAATTCACAGCCATCCTCCTGCCTCAACCTCCAAAGTGCTGGGATTATAGGCATGCATTGTTATTTTTTATTTTGAGACAGGGTCTCACAAAGTTGCCCAGGTTGGACTTGAACTTGGAATCCTCCTGCTTTAGCCTCTCAGAGTGCTGGGATTACACTCCGAGAGGGGTGCACCACCATGTCCACCTAT
Organism: Dasyprocta punctata; assembly: GCA_004363535.1. NCBI lineage: Eukaryota > Metazoa > Chordata > Mammalia > Rodentia > Dasyproctidae > Dasyprocta > Dasyprocta punctata. The sequence continues at coordinate 17,971 of RJWM01030291.1, forward strand.
AACAACTTTCTTTTAATTGAGGATCTGATGAAATTTCATGCGTTGCCCCTGGTTTTATCTCTTTGTTTTTCAGAAGTGTTGCTTCTCCCCTGCTCCTTTTTTGGGGGCTGGGGGGAAAATGGGAACTGAGCTTGCCAGGCAGGCACGCCACTGAGCTAAATGCCTGCCCCCTACCTTTAAAAATTTTATTTTTAGCCAGGCGTGATGGTGCACGCCTTTAATCCCAGCACTCGGGAGGCTGAGGTAGGCGGAGCGTTGTGAGTTTGAGGCCAGCTTGGGCTACAACGCGAGCGCAAGGCCGGCCTGAGCTACATAGTGCGACCCTGCCTCAAAAAAACCAGGGCTGGGAGTTTGGCTCAGTGGCTTAAGTGCCTGCCCTGGCAGGTGCAAGGTTGTGAGTTCAATCCCCGGTGCTGCTTTAAAAAAAAAGAATTATTTTTTGAGACAGGATCTCACTATGTAGTTCAGACTGGTCTTAAACTCTCTATGTAGCCCAGGCAGGCCTTGAACTCACAATGACCCTCCTGCTTCAGCCTCTTGAGTGCTGGGGTTGTAGGTGTGCACTGCATCGCCTGGCCTCCCCTGCTATTACCTTACCCCCCTTTCCATTCCGACTTCCTAGGGATCCAGGCCATTGTCTTCCCAAGTGTTCCATATTCCAGATGTGTTCAGTCATTCCTTGTGACTAGATTCAGCCCAAACAGTGTAGAGTGTCTCACAGGTGATATCATTTATTTTTCACTGGGTCATGTTTTGCTTTGTTTCTGAGGATTGAACCCAGGAACTTTTGCAAGCATCTACCACTGAGCACACCCTCATCCCTAACTAAAACAATTTTGGAAAAGTACCAGATCGGAGGGCTCACATTACCTGATTCAAAATATTCTAGAGTAGAGTAGTTGAGCAGCTGAGAAGTTGCTGGAAGGATAGACACATAGGTCAATGAGAGAGAAAAGATGCAGAAGTTGACTTTCTGAGTTTTCTGCAGCTATCACAAAATCAAGGAAACCAGGTAACTTACAAAGGGTGGAGGTTTATTTAGTTCATGATGCTGGAACCTGGGAAGTCCAAGGGCCTTCTTGTTGCATTATATAACAAGTGATGCAAGCAGGCTGCTTGGGTTTCCCTTTTTGAGGGGGGGCTTGTTTTTTTGAGACAGGGTCTCACTATGTAACCCAGACTGGCCTCAAACTTGTGGCAATCCTCCTGCCTCAGCCTCCCAAGTGCTAGGATTTACAAATGTGTTGTATGCCTGACTGCTTTATTCATAATGAAAGAAAGAAAGAAAGAAAGAAAGAAAGAAAGAAAGAAAGGGAAAAGAAAAAGAAAGAGAGAATAGAAACCACTCAGATGTCCACCTACAAAACAAGAAAGCCAGGCTTGCTGGCACACACCTGTAAACCCAGCACTCAGGAGGCTGGGGCAGGAGGATCACCTTGAGTTTCAGGCCAGCCTGGGATACCAGAGAGTTCACAGCCAGCCTGCACTACATGGTGAGATCCTATCTCAAAAATCAACACAAAACTAAACTAAACTAAACTAAAGGATAAACAAACCACAGATATTCACACTGGATTCCTACTCAGCAATAAAAAGAAGCGGACAGGTGGGTACGTGTGGAACAGGGTGGGTGATCCTCACAAATACTGCTCAGAAAGAAGAATATATTGCTGGGTGCGAGGGTGCACACCTGTAATCAGTACCAGCACTTGGAAGGCTGAGGCAGGAAGATCGCTGTTTGAGGCCAGCCTGGGCTACACAGTGAGTTCAAGACCAGCTTGGATAACATAATGAGACAAGCCAAAATTTAAAAGAAACAGTACATCCTGTGCGATTCCATTTACATGAAGGTCTAGGACAAGCAAGACTAACCTGCGTTGGAAAAAGGAAAGGAGGCCGAGTAACCCCTGGGGTGACGGTGACTGTTGCATGACTGGTGAGGTTTGAGGCCCCAGGTGCAGACCTGAGCAGGAAGCTTGAGATGTGCACGGGCCATCACATGCAAATCTCACTCCCGAAGAAAAAACAGAACCATAAGCAAATATTGAGCTTTAATTAATAAAGCGCGCTGACGTTCTGGGGGAAATGTACTGATGCTGTAATTTATTTTGAAGCTGATTTTTAACCGTAGGATTGGTGGTGGATGAAGAGACAGCGGAAAGCCATCGGGCAGCAGTGTAACTGTACCGGGGCTTGCAGAATCCAGGTGCCAGCTGTGCGAGTGTCCCCGATATATTTTTAGAGACTCTTTTGTATATTTGAAACTTTTCTAATAAGACGTTGGGGGGAAATTGTACTACACATTGGGAAAATAAAAATAATCTTTCACAGGGAATCTCAAAATTTAACTGGTAAAACTGAGTTTGAATTTTAGTCATGTAGCTTTGTAGACAGTCGATCTGAGGCAGTTTTGCCATATACACTGCGCAATACACAAATACTTGGGGGGGAGGCATTTAAAAGTGTGTTGCAGTGAAAGACACATTGTCATGAATCCTCCTCAGAATCCTCCCCTGGCTAGCCCAGTGTTCTGGCCACTTTCTGCAGCAGCTCTGGAGTGCTCCTTCCTGAGGGTCTTTATGAGGTGTGCTTAGAAATACAGTGACTGCTGCTGCTGATGCCATCCGACAGAAAGATACACACACGACACTGCGTCCTCATCCACTTCATTCATTGGATGTGGCGCCGTGTGACTTCTGGCTCTTAACCAAAGTCACAATGACCTTGGAAGGGAAACATTGTATCAGTTTAGGACATTGAGGCAGCCACAACAGCACAACTAAAGAGTCTCAAGAAAGAGGACTCTGAAATTGCTGCAGAAAGTAGCAATAACACATTATACATTAACATTTTTATGTTATTTTATTTTTGAGACAGGTTCTCACTATGCAGTTCAAAGCAGCCTTGAGCTCACTTTGTGGCTCGGGCTGGTGTTAAACTTACAAAGATCCTCCTGCCTCAGCCTCCTGAGTGTTGGGATTACAGGTGTGCATCACCACACCTGGCTTAAAATTTTTAAAAATAACAGCTTCTTCCTCTGTAATTGAATCTGCATCAAACCCTGACAAAATGTATAAAACTACAAAGGTAAATTAATATTTTTATCCCTCGTATAAGTATTTTATCCTGTGCATTAGGCCCACTCTTCTTTGTTGCTTTTCTTGAGAGAGTGTCTCACTATGCAGTTCAGGCTGCCCTTGAATTTACCATGTAAACCAGGCTGGCTTGGAACTTGTGGAAATCCTCTTGCCTTAGCCTTTCTGGTGCTAAGATTATAAGTGTGTGCCACCATGCCCGCCCTTAACTTTTTATGTGCAGATATTTAAAAATATACACCCATTCTTTTTTTGTTTGTTTGTTTCAAATAACATGGATGGGGCAGGATTGGCAATGTGTTGATGGCTTTTAGGACTTCACACATTGAACTGGTTTTGCACTGAACTGGTTTTGGAACATGAGCGAATTTATCCCTAATAAAGAGTAAATTTTTAAAAGGCTATAGATAATATGGTGGTGCACACCTGTAATCCCAGCACTTGGGAGGCTGAGGCAGGAAGATTTTTGCAAATTCAAGGCCAGCCTGAGTTACATAGTGAGACCCTGCCTCAAAAAACAAACAAAACAGAGCCTGGTGTGGTGGCGCATGCCTTTAAACCCAGCACTCAGGAGACTGAGGTAGGAGGAGCCTTGTGAGTTCGAGGCCGGTTTGGGCTACAACATGAGCAAGGCGGGCCTGAGCTACATAGTGCAACCCTGCCTCAAAAAAACTAGGGTTGGGAGTTTGGCTCAATAGCTTAAGCACCTGTCTGACAGGTGCAAAGTTGTGAGTTTGATCCCTGGTGCTGCAAAACAAACAAACAAATATTAAAAGGCTGTAATGGACAAATTAACAGTCGCATGATAAACAAATATTTTGCAGTAAAAAATAAACATGTATGAAGAAAATTCACTAGCATGCCTAAAATAATTACTAGTTCCTGGGATTGAATGCTATATATGTTTTAGATTTTCTAAACTCTAATTCTAACTTGTACTGTTTTTTTTCTTAACCTTTTTTTTTTTTTGAGACAGGGTTTCACTATGCAGTTCAGACTGGCCTTGAACTCACTTTGTAGCCCAAGCTGGCCTCAAACTTGCAGTGATCCTCCTGCCTCAGCCTCCTGAGTGCTGAGATTACAGGGGTGTACCACCATGCCTGGCTTGTACTGTTTTAAAATAAAACAGATAGCCACTAAACTATTCCTGTCACCTGTTTAAACTTAGTGTTTTGAAACTTTCTATTATCTCTAAATTACTCATATTGCAAATTCACTGAAGTGGAGGTTGTAATAGGTGGATTATCTTTAGCTCTGTCTGTTCACATTAGCAGAGAAGCAAGTCTCAGTGACAAATTGCATGTTCTCGTGGCAGAATACTATGCATCACTCACAAACGCCTTCAGGTGCATCCACGGACAGGAAAATGTCCTGCACAGGACAGGACAGGGGAGGACATGATTTTAATGCATAAGCAGAAGGATCCAGAGGAAGTGTTGCTTTTATTTATTTATTTATTTATTTAAGAGCCAACTATAGCCTGGCATGGCGGTACACACCTGTAATCTCAGCCCTTGGGAGGCTGAGGCAGGAGGATCGTTGCAAACTCAAGACCAGCCTGGGCCACAAAGTGAGCTCAAGTCCAGCCTGAACTGCATAGTGAGACCCTATCTCAGAAAGATAGAAAAAAAACAAGAGCAGAGAGCAGAAAATATTTATTGAGAGAAAGAAAGCTTCTGTCCAAGAAACAGAAGGAGTCTTGAGTGAGTTGCCGAAGACCCTGTCTTTTGAGGGACTTCAATAGAGCAAAACCATGAGGTGGGGGAAAATGGGAACTCGAAAGGTGGGCATGAAGTGGGACAGAACTATGGCCAACCAATAAGATTATGAGTGTAATTGCTCAGGTAAAATTGATTAAATTGGGAGCAAATAGCAAAGCGAGTCACGTAGCAAGCAAACGGGCATGAAAACATAACAGGGCCTTTTTGCCTGTACTGGTTGGGTTAGTGGCGTCTTCTGGCTTCCTGAAGGTGATAGATACCTATTTAGAATATCAATCCTTGATGTTTACCCTTAGGGTGAGGGTGCATTTCTTTTATCTTTTGTCTTGAGATCTGGCCCACAGCAGGAGGTGTCTATTTCCCCCACAGTTGCAAAGTATCTGGTCTTGTGCACTGGCTCCAGGGCCCAGCCCTGTCTGCCTGCCTATAATATTCTAACTAACTCAGCTGCCTGTAACATCCCTGCCTTCTGAAGAAGTAACCCGAACTGCTCTGAGGGAGAAATGGGCGAGGACCGATCCGGCTTCTTCATGCTGAAAGGGGTTGTAGTTGTTGATCGGCAGTCAGGGTACTCCGCAGAGGGTCTATCTAATGGCCCTCGATAGACACCAGGCATTTTCATCTTGGGTAGGTCTACAGATTTAAGTCTCCATCCAATGATCTCGGTGGAAGACCTCAGGGGAAAGAAGTTCCCAACCCACTAGTTGTCAGATAGGAGTTCGTGTTCTCTAAAATCAAAGAATGAATTTTAGGAACAA